>JAODAL010008548.1:0-116873 GCA_025379985.1 Phyllomedusa bahiana | reverse complement strand
TCGCACATACACACGAATTACGGACTGAAATCCGTCCCAAAAAATAAGCGGGGGAACATACCCTAATGCACAGGCTTCGGTGAGAACAGGCAGCCCCAAACAAGGGAGGTGGAAAGGTAGTACCTCCCTCTGGTGGCTATCAAAAAGTTATGGAAAGAGTAAGGCTTGTGCCTCGCATATGAAAAATGTCATATAAAGTCCGATTTGCACAAAAAAGTGCGGGGCCCAGCGGAATATACAACGTTTCTATTTGCGATTTTAAACTTAAAAAGGTAGAAAACCATTTTGTATGGGATACACACAGATTTTCCATTCCTGTCTAGCAGCACAGGGTCCGTCGATTTTCAGCGGATTCAAAATACTAAAATCCCCAAAAATTGACAGTTTTTCGTGCTATATAACATAGCCTGAGAGTATGGGGCTGAATTTTCCCTGAGCAGAATGATTTCCATTTCTGCCAGAAACCGGGCCCCCTTTTTCCCAGTACCCTTGGTGCAGTAGATACTGGGGTGATAGTGAGAGGGGGTTAATATCAACATTGGAGTGACATAAATTAACACCGTCTGACACCAAGCAAAATATATGCAATAATTCCCTTGCAATAGCTGTGGAAAAGGCATTTCTCAGGGGCACTGCCTCCAAATACTGGGTGGCATAATGCACAACAACCCAAAAAGACCCCCACTTCACCAGGGGTCCAACCAAATCTATTGCTATTCTCTAAGGGCACCTCAACAATCGGCAATAGTATTAGTGGGCTACGGAAGTTTGCGACTGGGGAGGTAATCTTGCATAGGACTGACAATCTCTAATACCCCAGTAATATCCTAGCCAGTAGGGTCTGGTCAGAATTTGCTTTACCGTCTTATTCGACCCGGAGTGCCCCCTGAACACATGGCCGTGGGCTAGGCCCATTACCACACGTTTATAGGACTTGGAAATTGGTACACTGCTTTCTCAAATTTTGTTCACCACTACACGAGTATAGCAAATTCCCCCTTCACGTTGAAGTGAGGAAATCTTTTGTCTACCCTGGCTCTTTTGGTACGCCATCAAGATAACCGCCAATAAAAATATGGCCAATAAATCAACAGACAATAGGGGAAGTTGTATATAACCTACATGCCCAAAAAAACAAACCCAAAAAAAATTACAAAAAATTATTTTACTAAAAAAAAACAATGCACAAAAGCAAAAAAAGACGGTGGGATAAAAAGAAGAATAACCGCTGGAAAGTAAGCTCCAATGTAAGTAAATACACAATCTTATAATGTTAGTGGAAACAATACTTTAATATATAAAGCAAATACAATTACCCCCACAGTGTGTAAGTAAAGCAAATAAATATAAATTCCAACTAACAGATAAAGAAACAAAAATGATATAGTATTACATAATAGGTGAATACAGACCAGCAGCACAGGAGTACGTCAAAAACGCGTTTCGCTGAAGCTTCGTCAGGGGCTAACCAAACGCCATCAAGTACCACCACACTATTAAAGGTACCTTTTAGGGTTTCCTCCAGAATCTGGGCAGTCCCAAAGTTTTCCCGTCCCCTAGCATGACAGAGCTGAAATTCGGGGGTTACCTCATGGTCAGTGCTCCCAGGACTCTTCCGGTATGCTGGGCATTTCTACGGTACTACCCTTTTCCAAAAATCCCAGAACAGAGGACAATCCCGGCAAATCATCAACTCGTGCATCAGACCCTGAACAATTTGCACCTGCTGCAACACTGTACCCAATCTGTTCGACCATGAGGTATCTTTCCATCAGGTCATCTGCATTCTAGGGACTACCATGCACAATCCAGCACTGCACTGGTCTGGGGAGAGCATGTACACAATGGCCCATGACAACCCGCTCGATCATCTGAGCAAGGGTACAAACCTCGGGCTGCAGCCATTTTTGGACCAAATGTAGGAGGTCAAACATCTGAGACCTTGCAGGTCTGTCCCTCCTGTAGTCCCATTGATGTACTCTATGGGCCCAGACAGTCCGTTACCCACAGATGTGCCAGGATCTCAGCCTTCAGCTTATTATATTCTCTTGCAAGGGCAGGTCGTAAAATGCGAGAAATGGAGCCAAGATTTTGTCCCATTGGCAGCTTCTCTCTTCAGCTCATCCAAACCCCATGAAAAGGCTTCCACGTTGTCCTGCGAAACCATCTTTTCCATGCCTCCCATACAGTTCGCCATGAGAGCTGGCCCTCATCCTGGCAAGGTGGAGCTGGGGTCTCCATGGTCCAGATGGCTTCTGCAAGCAGGCCCATGTGGGTGTTCAGGAGTTGATTTGTTTCCTGTTGGGGTTGTCGATCGTTAGCCTGAGCTGCTGGTGCTAGCCTGCATGAGATGTTTAATGATCTCCTCCATACGGACAGACTGTCTTGATCGGGGCTGCAGCCTAAACCTAGGACAATCTCTCTGCGAGGCTATGCCCGCATCCTCCACCAATTGTGGGAATCAGTCCCAAATGGCAGTCTCAAAATGGAGCCGGGGGTCGTAATAAAAACAACATCTTTTTTTAAACCCAAAACTGAAAACAAAAATGCAACATCACGGCTTGCTTCAGCCAGCACACAGACATTCACAGTCCTTAGTTGTACCTTTATAGCCTGTGTCAAGTACAGTCCTGCTGCCAACATAGGGAAAACCCCGTGTGGGATTTTGGTGTGCGGGGGTCGGGTAGCATCCCATTTTTCAGTCTGCAAAAACACACTTCCCCTTCACAATCAGCCGCAGTCCACTAAAGACTGAAGCTTGGAACCACACCCAACTCACCTGAATCTCTGGGCTTACATACAGCACACAAACATGGGCCCGTAGCTGGAACATGGGAGCAGTACCCCACTCGTATTTAACGCTAGTAAAAGCCCAAACTGCATAACTGGCTTTCACTTTCTCATCCACAACAATAACTCCTTGTGCCTTCCTAAATATATATCTCACACACACATATATATATATATATATTATTATAAAATACCACACCACCCACAAAAACACACACACCACACACACACACACACACAACCACACACAAACACAACACACTACACTAGGCCATGCTTTAAAAATCTCCAGTCTGACACAAAAGGATCTCAGATTTACATGGTGTATTGGCCACACATGTTTTTTATGTTTAAAAAGGGAAATTTTGATATCCCCACTTTTCACTTTTAAAATAAAGGGGGGGAGGGGGGGGGGCAAAAAGGTGTAAAGTGTCCCATAGACTTAAAAAGTAATATACACCAATGTGGCACATGTTAATGTACAACAGGACACAACAAATGAGACTTTGGGGGCAATTTCACCTTTTTAACGCGTTTTTCGCATAAAGATTTGTTTAAGGAGATAGGATGTGAATTCGCCATATTGAATACAGCTAATCTGCATCCTTAAAAGGAGGTGAAAGCCACGTTAAGACAGGAAAAACATGACAGAAATTGGAGGTTGCATTTCATATGCCATGTGAATCTAGGAGTCGAGTTCTCCCAGGAACAGGGTGCAGTCCAGGTGCTACAAGCCGCTTAAGACCACATGGTGTCAGTATGTAACTGGATAGATGTCTCTATCATATTAATATTTTTGTTGGGGTGAGCAGCATGATGATTTCCCCTTTCCCTTTTTTTTTTTTTTAAGCAGCAACCTATGCAATGGTGAAATGATGCAGAATGGGGCATAGGGACCTCAGCCTCCCCCCCAAAAAAAAATCTTGTTATCAAGTCTTGAGGTCATTGAATAATATAGTTATTACAGCGACCGCATTGGAATGCAAAAAAAAAAAAAAATCTCTAATTTCCATTTGCCATCCTGGTCTTGAAGAGATCAGTTTGAGAAGTATAGCCAGATAGAGGTTTTCTAATTTACAAAGTGATAAAGTACAGAATAGCATTACTTTTGAGCATTAGCAAAGCATGTGAAGTAACCAAGTAACAACAAAAACAATGCATGTAAAGTAGCCTCATTTTGGCTTTTTGTACTACTGGAGTATTTATTAAGCCCCTTCATCTCACAGGTTTTTTTTTGGCATTTTTTATGCAATTCCCTTTCTGGGAAGCCATGACTTTTTTCATTTTTCCATTATAATAGAGCTTGTATTTGTCGGATAAATGACATGCCAACTTTAATCTGGGGGTCACTGATTGCGTGGCAATACTGAATTGATACAGCATTAGTTTTACCATATTCAAAAAAAATAAAACCTAATAAAAATCCTTGGGCCCTTTTTTAAAAAAAGGGTCAAATTTAAGGCTTATTTAGTTTATAGTTTTAAATTTGGGCCCCTTTTGGAAATTTCTTATAACCTTACCTCGGCAAGATAAGGAAAAAAAAAATCTGAGATTGTGATTTTTTTCTTTTTTTTATGGCATTCACCATACAAGATAAAGGGTTATGCATTGACCGGTCACTCTTTCAGATGCATCAAGACCAATTTTATTTTTATGATCATCATTTTATATAGGTTAAATGGGATTTTAGCTCAACGTATTTTACTGTAATATATTGCCGTTTAGCATACTTTCGCTGCTCATTACTTAAAAAAAAAAAAATTCAAAAAGTAAAAAAAAAATAAAAACTCCCCAGATTTCATTTAAAAAGAGGGCAATTAATAGTTTCGATTTAGGGTTTACTTTATTTGGAAATCCATATTCCCATGTACGCAGAAAGTGTATGCTTTAAAATAAGTACAAAAAGAAGAGGGAGCAAAAAAAAAAAAAACCAGCAGACTTTCTCTTTAAACTTAAATATATAGAATGTGAAAACTTCAAGAAGGTATGAAAATTCAGCGTGGTCCTACTCTGTTCTTGAACGCTCTCATGGACTTTGCCATCATTGGTGCTATTTCTAGAAAGGAAGAGAGATCAAAAAACAAAAAAGTTTAGTCTAATTTTTCACCTTCTCCAGAACAGAAAAACAAAAGATTTCCAAATTCATTTCATGGGTCCCAAAATGGGGAAAACTAAAAATTTAACCTTACAACCATGACATTAAAAATGTAGGTTCCCCTTGGGCTGCCAGATTGTTTCTAGCCTGTTGACGAATGGATTACACAGGACTTGGACTTCCTGCGGTATCTGGCACCAAAACATTAACAGTAGTACCTTTAAAACCTGTAAGTTTCATGGCCTCCATGGATTGTACTTGTTTTTTCCCCGCCTCCATAAACGCTAATTGGAAATACGCTAGAGTTTGGAGGCCAGATAAACATGTGGTCTTCGTACATAACTGCCCCCAAAACATACAAAAAAAATGGTTGTTTTCAAACCATTCCTGAATGAGGCCACTGTTTTGGAGAAAAACTGACCCCTGGGGGTGTAATGGGGCTCAACAAGTTTACTATAAGTAGGTGATAGGTCTCAAAGTAGTCTAAAAGAATTCTCAGGACCTGAGGTTGTCTAGCAGAACATCACAGATCGCACCACAGTATCAGCATTTCCCCTCGCCTTTCCCCTTTTGGGTCCTGCTGCCATTTTTTCCCCATACGCTTTTTTGCCTGCCAAGCAAAAAAAAAACCGACTCAGACCAGCCCCCCTTTTTCATGTTCCCAGTGTATGTTCATGCACACATTATTGGCTCCTTGGTTAGTGTACAGGATCAGCATTAATATTTCCCTCCCCTTCACAGGTTGTGAATATCATCGATTCTCTTGTGACAATGGCACCTTATCAGTGGTTTCTATATTTTGGTTGTTCAGTACATATAAAATAGACGTGAAAGCAAAAATATTTCTACAATTGAGATTAGCTTAGTTCCACACAGATCAATATATATCCCTATTCAAAGCTTAGACAAATCGCTTCAGTAAGTTTGAACGGCTATTTGAAATCAATGACATTAAATAAACTAAACATTCATGAATGGATAAAGTAAAAAATTAATTCTACACAGAACAGAGAGATTTGTTGAATTCAGCATGTAATGGAGCAGAATGTCTGGTAACCAAGCACTTGTTTATACTACAGAACGAAGATATAATAGGTAATGCCAGGATCAAAGGTGTAGCACATGTTAGAAGTTGTAGTACAGGATGGAAAAATGTCCTTTCGGTTTTAGTGTGCTATAAGCAAGGGGTGGTAGGAAAGGAATATGAAAGAGAAACAAGAAAGACCACAGCTAGTGACTTAAAGGGGTTCTCATTACATTAAATGGTGTTCAGGATAAGGGGACAATGAAAACAAGCAACTTTGCAATTGGATGTGATTTGCAAAGCTGTGTTGTGGATCCCTCATGTTCGTTTTTGTAAACACTGTTCTCCAGTGCCGGTTGGATTCCGCCTCCTTGCATGTGATCTGCTGCCGGCTGTGGTAATTTACATGCTGTGCATTCCCGCGCATGCTCCGTCATGTGGACCAGGTCTGTGTTGGCGTGCAGTGGAAATTGGTATTAAACATAGGAAATGTGGCATCGATCACATATATCGATAAGGTAATGGAGAGAGCAAGAGAGCGAAAGAGCGAGCGAGAGCGAAAGAGCGAGCGAGAGCGAAAGAGCGAGCGAGAGCGAAAGAGCGAGCGAGAGCGAAAGAGCGAGCGAGCGCGAAAGAGCGAGCGAGCGCGAAAGAGCGAGCGAGAGGGAGCAAGAGAGCGAAAGAGCGAGCGAGCGAGCGAGCGAAAGAGCGAGCGAGGCGAGCGAAGAGCAGCGAGCGCAGGAGCGAAAGAGGCGAGCGAAGAGAGCGAAAGAGCGAGCGAGCGAGCGAAAGAGCGAAGCAAGAGCGAAAGAGCGAGCGAGCGAAAGAGAGCGAAAGCAGAGCAGAGCGAAAGAGCGGAGCGAAAGAACAAAAGAGGAGGTGAAAGCAGCGAGCGAAAGAGAGCGAGAGAGCGAGAGCGAAAGGAGCAGCAAGAGAGCAAAGAGCGAGCGAAGAGCGAGAGCAAGGGGAGCGAAAGAGCGAGCGAAAAAGAGCGAGAGAAAGAGAGCGAAAGAGCGAGCGAAAAGAGCGAGCGCAAGAGAGCGAAAGAGCGAGCGCAAGAGCGAGCGCAAGAGCGAGCGAAAGAGCGAGCGAAAGAGCGAGAGCAAGAGAGCGAAAGAGCGAGCGAAAGAGCGAGAGCAAGAGAGCGAAAGAGCGAGCGAAAGAGCGAGAGCAAGAGAGCGAAAGAGCGAGCGCAAGAGAGCGAAAGAGCGAGCGAAAGAGTGAGCGAAAGAGCGAGCGCAAGAGAGAGAAAGAGCGAGCGAAAGAGCGAGAGCAAGCGAGCGAAAGACCCGAGAGCAAAGAGGAGCGGAAAGAGCGAGGGGGCAAGAGAGCGAAAAGAGCGAGCGAAAGAGCGAGCGCAAAAGAGCGAGAGAAAGAGAGCGGAAAGAGCGAGAGCAAGAGAGCGAAAGAGGCGAGAGCGAGAGAGCGAAAGAGCGAGCGAGAAAGAGCGAGCGAAAGAGCAAAAGAGCAGAGAGCGAAAGAGCGAAGAGCAAGGAGAGCGAAAGAGCGAGGGGAAAGATGCGGGGAGCAAAGAGGAGCGGAAAGAAGAGCGAGCGAGAGCAAGAGCGAGCGAAAAGAGGAGAGCTTGGCGGCGAAAGAGCGAGCGATAAAGAGCGAGCGCGAAAGAGCGAGCGCGATAGAGCGAGCGCGATAGAGCGAGCGAGAGAGAGAGGGAGAGCGAGCGCAAGAGAGCGACAGAGCGAGCGAGAGAGCGAAAGAGCGAGCGCTAGAGAGCGAAAGAGCGAGCGCAAGAGAGCGAAAGAGCGAGCGAGAGAGCAAGCGAGCGAAAGAGCGAGCGAGAGAGCAAGCGAGCGAAAGAGCGAGCGAGAGAGCGAAAGAGCGAGCGAGAGATCGAAAGAGCGAGCGCAAGAGAGCGCGAGCGCAAGAGAGCGAAAAGAGCGTGAGCGCAAGAGGAGCGAGCGCAAGAGAGCGAAAGAGCGAGCGAAGAGGAGCGAAACAGGAGCGAGCGAAGAGAGCGAAAGAGCGAGCAGCAAAGAGATGAGCGAAGGGAGCAGAGCGCAAGAGGAGCGAAAGAGCGAGCGAAAGAGCGAGCGAGCGAGCGAAAGAGCGAGCGAGCGCGAAAGAGCGAGCGGGAAGAGCGAGCGAGGAGGAGGCAAGAGCGAAGAGAAGGGGAGCGGGGAGAGCAAGAGAGACGAAAGAGAGAAAGAGCGAGAGCAAGCGAGCGAAAGAGACGAGGGAGAAGCGAGCGAGAGCGAGCGAAAGAGAGAGAGGGGAGAGCAAGCGAAAGAGAGAGTGAGAGCAAGCGAAAGAGAGAGAGCGAGAGAGCGAGGGAACGAGAGAGAGAGTGAGAGCAAGCGAGCGAGCGAACGAAAGAGAGAGAGTGAGAGAAAGCGAGCGCGAAAGAAGAGAGCAGCAAGCAAAGCGAAAAGAGAGCGAGTGAGAGCAAGCGAGCGAACGAAAGAGAGAGAGTGAGAGCAAGCGAGCGAACGAAAGAGAGAGAGTGAGAGCAAGCGAGCGAGCGAAAGAGAGAGAGAGAGAGCAAGCGAGCGAACGAAAGAGAGAGTGAGAGCAAGAGAGCGAGCGAAAGAGAGAGAGAGAGCAAGAGAGCGAGCGAAAGAGAGAGAGTGAGAGCAAGAGAGAGAGCGAAAGAGAGAGAGAGAGAGCAAGGAAGCGAGCAAAAGGGAGAAGAGCGAGAGCAAGAGAGCGAACGAAAGAAAGCGAAGGCGAAGAGGAGCAGCGAAAGCCGAAAGAGCGAGCGAGAGAGCAAGCGAGCGAAAGAGAGAGAGCAAAGCGAGCGAGCGCGAAAGAGCGAGCGAGCGAAAGAGCGAGCGAGCGAAAGAGCGAGCGAGAAAGAGCGAGCGAAAGAGCGAGCGAGAAAGAGCGAGCGAAAGAGCGAGCGAGAGAAAGAGAGAGCAAGAGAGCAAGCGAAAGAGAGAGTGAGAGCAAGGGGAGCGAACGAGAGAGAGAGAGTGAGAGAAGAGAGCAAGCGAAAGAGAGAGTGAGAGCAAGAGAGCGAGCGAAAGAGAGAGTGAGAGCAAGAGAGCGAGCGAAAGAGAGAGTGGAGCAAGAAGCGAGCGAAAGAGAGAGAGTGAGAGCAAGCGAGACGAGCGAAAAGCAAAAGAGAGAGAGTGAGAGCTAGAGAGCGAGCGAAAGAGAGAGAGTGAGAGCAAGGGGAGAGCGAGCGGAAAGAGAGAGAGTGAGAGCAAGAGAGCGAGCAAAGAAGACGAGAGGTGAGAGCAAGCGAGCGAGCGAAAGAGAGGGGAGTGAGAGCAAGGGGAGAGCGAGCGAAAGAGAGGAGAGTGGAATGAAGCGAAGAAAAGAGCGAACGAAAAGAGAGACGCGGCGAAAGAGCAGAGAGAGCGGAGCGCGAAAGAGCGGGAAAGAGCGAGCGGCG
Organism: Phyllomedusa bahiana; assembly: GCA_025379985.1. Lineage (NCBI taxonomy): Eukaryota > Metazoa > Chordata > Amphibia > Anura > Hylidae > Phyllomedusa > Phyllomedusa bahiana. The sequence continues at coordinate 107,609 of JAODAL010008548.1, read as the reverse complement.
AAAGAGCGGAAGAGGGGAGCGCGAAAGAGCGAAGAGCGCGACGCGAAAGAGCGAAAGAGCGAGAGCGCGAGAAGAGCGAAAGAGCGAGCGCGAAAGAGCGAGCGCGAAAGAGCGAAAGAGCGAGCGCGAAAGAGCGAAAGAGCGAGCGCGAAAGAGCGAAAGAGCGAAAGAGCGAGCGCGAAAGAGCGAAAGAGCGAAAGAGAGCGAAAGAGCGAGCGCGAAAGAGCGAGTGAAAGAGAGCGAGCGCAAGCGAGCGCGAAAGAGCGAGCGCAAGCGAGCGCGAAAGAGCGAGCGCGCGAGAGCGAGCGCGAAAGCGAGCGAGAGAAAGCGAGCGAGAGAAAGCGAGCGAGAGAAAGCGAGCGAGAGAAAGCGAGCGAGAGAAAGCGAGCGAGAGAAAGCGAGCGAGAGAAAGCGAGCGAGATCTTGTGCAGTCACATGTAAACACAAACAGATAAAGCGTATAGTTTCGTTCTGCAGATCTGTAGAGGTCAGAGGTGTAATAATCTGCAGGATATATCACTGTGTGTGAAAGAGAGAGAAAAAAAAAAAAAAAAAAAAAATCACCCATCTCTCCCAGAATCCTGAATGTCAAATGTCCATTCTAATTGCAAAGTATGTAAAGAGAGCGAGAAATGTAGATATACACTATTGAGTTACACTTCGCTTTTCACTTCCAATGATTCCTTAGTCTCTCACAGCTGAGAATCTCTCCCTCCTCCCCTCCCCCCACAGAATGAATTCTCAGGTGCACACTTTGGGGCGTGTCTGCAGAGAGAAGATACTCCCTGCTGGGAGGACAAACACACCCCTCCATTTCATAAGCTCTCCTTAGCAACCAGTATAGTATAAACAGCTGCCAAATGATGAAACAATAAAACCCATTTAACTCTCCCACTTTACAACCTCCAGGGATTAGAATTATAGCAACTTTTCACATCATAAACCCAATCAATGAGTACACAACTATATGCACTCTGATTATCTCATTTAAGAAGGATGATCTTTTCATTTCTGCTAAAAGGGTGAGAAGCTAAGCAGTTGGTTATTTATTCAACTGCTTAACCTAATCAGGGGAGTAAAATCTGCCTGCCAGTCCTTTCCGACTCTCTACTGTTGTCTTTCGGCTTTAGTCGAACAAAAATGTCACTGCTGCAGTCTGAATGGCTGCAGCGGTCATAACACTGCCCAAAGTCCAAGTTTGGACCCTTCACTATTAAAAAAAAAAAAAATTGGGTGGACAAAACCTTTAAGTCTGTGACTCCTAAGATTACAGAATCTATGACAGATTTTGGTCTCCATAACATGAGTATTTCCAGCACCAAAACTGAAAACCCTTTAACTAGACTGACATGTTTCACACAACGCTTATTGCTTAACGTCGTGTGACGTATCACTTGACGTATATTTAGAATAGAATGGTGAAACATGGCAACAGAGCATCCTTTTGAATACCTTAGACTCGTTTTGCATCAATATACTTTTTTTTAGGTTTAGAAAAACGTATTCTACTAACGTTATGTCCTGTAAAAAAAATTATTCTATTCAAATCACAAAACTTTGACTAGAACGAACTTGACCAAACTTTTTTTTTTTTAAAAAAAAAGGATACAAACTTACACAAAATTATCCCTATATAGTAGACCGATATATATAAAAAAAAAAAAAAAAAAAAAATAGTACACCCAAAGATATATACGTTTTGATACTTTTTTTTTTTTTAGCCATACGAAAAAAAAAACATATACCTATACTATAAAGTATAAACGTTGTGTGAACTGACCTTAAAGCGGTTACTCATAGCAGCGATGGGTGCAAGGCTAAAACCTTAAAAGTAATGTTAGCGATTAGCTTATGGAATAATAGCTTTTAATTTCATTAACTCTGGAAAATGACCTAGCATAGCACTGTGCTTCAACAAACTACCAGAGAGACCCCTCGCTATAGTGCAATTAAGTGTATGGGCAATAGGTAAATGCAGGAAACTGGTGGATTTTAAATTAAAATTAAAAGTATAAAATTAAAACCTAGGTGTCACATGCTAAAAGTTAAGTAGCTGGTTCTACTAGCTTATGAAACTGGTTACAAGCAGTCTCTGACTTATGAACAAGATAGGTTCTGAAGGTTTATTGTTCAGATGAATTTGTATGTACAGTATCTCACAAAAGTGAATACCCGCCTCACATTTTTGTCAATATTGTATTATACCTTTTCATGGGACAACACTGAACAGTGTAAAACAGTATACATTTAATGTGCCCTCAAAATAACTCACACAGCCATCAAGGTCTAAACTGCTGGCAACAGAAGTAAAAATGGACAAATTATGCCAAAATTTGCCATTTTCCCTCCATGGTTTCATATGACTCAAAGGTTAAAAGGTTTCAGGCGTGTTAAATTTGGCGTTATTGCTCTCACAGTCTCTCATACTGGTCACTGGAAGTTCAACATGGCTGCTCATATCGAAGAACTGTCTGAGGATCTGAAAATAAGAATTATTGCTCTACATAAAGATGGCCTAGGTTATACGAAGATTGCAACACCCTGAAGCAGATCTGCTGTACAATAGCCAAGAACATACAGCGAATTAACAAGACAGGATCCACCCAGAACAGACTTTGCCATGGTCGACCAAATAAGTTATGTGGATATGATGCTGGGCATGTGCAGAGATTGTCTTTTCAAAATAGATCTACAAGAGCTTTCAGCATTACTGAAGAAGTTAAAGTGGTGGGGAGGTGGGTCAGCCTGTCAGTGCCCAGACCATACACCACATCATATTGTTCTGCATATCTGTCATCCCAGAAGTAAGCTTCTTCTAAAGATGATGCACCCGCTAACAATTTGTGGAAGACAAGTAGACTAAGAACATGGAATACTGGAACCATGTCCTGTGGTCTAATAAGGATAAACTTATTTGGTCCAGATGGTATTAAGCGTGTGTTGCAGCAACCAGCTGAGGAGTACAAAGCCAAGCATACCTTGCCGACAATCAAGCACGTTAGTGGGAGCATCATGGTTTGGGGCTGCATGAGTGCTGCAGGGAGCTACAGTTGATTGAGGGAACCATGAATGCCAACGTGTATTGCGACATACTGAAGCAGAGCATGATCCCCACCATTCCGAAACTGGACTGCAGGGTAGTATTCCAACATAACGACCCCAAACACCTCCACGACGACCACTGCTTTGCTAAAGATGATGAAGGTAAAGGTGCCTGACTAGCCAAGCATGTCTACAGACCTAAACCCTATTGAGCATGTGTGGGGCATCCTCAAACTTAAGATGGAGAAGCGCAAGTTCTCTAACAGCCACCAGCTCTGTGATATCATCATGGAGGAAAGGAATAGGATTCCAGTGGCAACCTGTGAAGCTTTAGTGCATTCAATGTCCAAGAGAGTTAAGGCAGTTCTGGAACATAATGGTGGACACACAAATTGACACTTTGGGCACAATTTGTCCATTTTCACTTAGGGGTGCACTCACTTTTGTTGCCAGCGGTTTAGACATTGGTGGCTGTGTGTTGAATTAATTTTGAGGGCATACCAAATTCATACAAGCTGCATACTGGCTACTTTTCATTGTATCAAAGTATCATATCTTCAGTGTTGTCCCATGAAAAGACAGTGGTGTACTTGCTTTTGTTACATACTGTAAGTAAGAACAAGTACACTGATGGTGCAACAATCCAAGTCCAGATTTATGTGCAACGCTTCGGCCCGGGTTGGCCTTCTTCCGGTCACATCTGAAAGAATAGTGTCTGGTGGAATATGCACAAACAACTGCAGCATATAACATGCAATGTTTCTTAAAGGGAATGTGTCATCAAAAAAGGACTTCTTGTTTAACTCATGTTTTTAAGAAGTTTTGGTTATGTTTTTTTTTTCCATATCACTTTCAATATTTTTTTAAAAAAAAGAAGTCCTGCAGTTTTCATTTTGGCCACAAGGACTAATAATTGTCTGACACTTCCTGTTCTGTAGAGGAAGATTTTCAGTATTCTGCTCAATATCAGCATAAGCAGGGTTACACTGAAAGGCGACACCAATGTGGATAGATAACACAGGACACAGTCACTATAAGAGATACAGTTTGTACTCTCTGCACACTGAATTCTTCCCAGGTCACAGAACATGCCTAAAAAACTCTCCTATAGAAGTCAATGGGACTGATCCAGTTCACAGTATCCTATGTGCATGAAGCCATTGTAAAGCATCTCTAAATGCTGTTAAAAGCAGTACAGGAAAGAAAGCTTTCACCACAACCATATACAGACAACAGAATTGATAAATCTACAATCAGAAAGTAAAAATGGTGAGGAAGAAAAGAATATGTATCAGTATCTTGTTTTAATAAGTAAAAAAATAAATAAATAAATAAAATTTGCAACAGATTCCCTTTAAGGAGCACAGAAGAGCCTGGTTATGACCAGAAGGCAACCAACCCAGACCGAAACTTCACACATACTTTAGAACTTGGTTTAAGAATATGGCTGAGGTTTTAAGAATATTGCTGAGGTTTTCTATGTAGATGCCACATCAAAAACCAAGTAAAAACTACATTGAGCTATATTGTAAAGTGCTGCGGAATATGTTGGCGCTATATACATAAAGATTATTATTGATCTCAATCAAGTTTTTTTTATCGGAACCTGTGGCATAGTTCACAGTGAAATATAGCACCCATTTTTTACCAACTCGTACTTATTCTGTTTCAAAATCTGTATGTAAGGCAAAAATAAAAAAAACTATTAGCCGACAGGATGTAATGGAGCGCTCCATTCATTGAGGAATCCTTACGGCCCAAGAACGTCATCCACTGGGATGGGACCAGACAGGATTTGTCGTGGTTGACAATCCACCTGAAGTGTGTTAAGGCATTTAAGGTGATCCTGATACTGTCCAGATTGGAACTCCGTGACAGGGCCTTCACCAGGAGGTTGCCCAGGTAAGGAATTATGGCAATCCTCCTAATGCAGAGAATTGCCATAAAAGGTGCCAGGACTTTGGTGAAGACTCTTGGCACTGTAAGCAGGCCAAACGGCAAAGCCATGAACTGGAAATGCAGTGAACCTATCACAAAACAAGGAGACACTGGTGGACCTGGGCTATGGGAATGTGCAAGTAAACTTCCTTGATGTCTATGGCGGCAAGAAATTTGCCTTGCTCCAGACCCACAATTACTGACCAGAGAGACTCCATGGTGAATCTGGGTACCCACAGATAACGGTTGAGCTCCTTGAGATCCAGAACCAGCCTGAGTGAACTATCAAAAGGTTGGGGGCCATAAAAATGTTGCAATAAAAACACACCGAAAGTGCTCAGGTTATCCCCCAGCATAACCCTGAAGGAAAAAGGGTGTGGATTTCCTGAAAATAGGCCGTCTCCCAGATCAAGTGGCATGGCAGGAAAGAACGTACACAAAATCGATCCTGTATCCCAATGAGACAACTTCTCAGACCCAGGTGTTGGTAACCGGGGCCTGCCAGACCTCTTTGAAGCAAAGGAGGCGGCGCCCCACCAGCGAGGAATTTTCAGGCGGTTGAACACCCTCAGGCCATAAGCAGCAATCTGAAGTCCCGTGGACCAGCTCCAATGTAGGAAAGTCGGAGTATATAACGTAGAAACAGACCGGGCTTGTTTAAAAAGCGATTTCGCTATTTTTTATTTCATACTTTTAAAATGTTCCAAAACAACAGACATGTGAAACCCACAGCTAAGGGCTAGTGTAACCCAACAGTCGACGCGTTTCTGGTCACATGACCCTTACTCATGACTACATCACTACGACATCAGGTGTTCTAAAATACTCTAAGGGTGGGCGTAACCTAACATATCCTATACTATTACTTAAAACACCATGGTATATACATTATAAAACAAAACAATGAAAGGTAACTTATGATATTAATAATGATACTGAATGTCTTGTCTGGTGTTCAAACCATCTGGGACTCGTGTGCCTAGATGGTAGATCCACCAGGCTTCTCTCGTCAGCAACTTTCTATGTAGATCACCTCCACGGACTGAGCGCTTCACCTTTTCTATACCCACTACAGTGATGGAACTACAATTTCCACTATGCACTTCAGCTATATGTTTTGAAACCGCCGATGTTTTAAATTGTTCTGTTTTGCCTGCATCTGACAAGTGATGACGGATGCGTATCTTCAAGGGACCCGTTAAGCACCCTACATACTGTAATTTGCAGGTTTTGCAGCTTATAAGATATACTACATATGGAGTATTACAACTTATAAAGCTTTTGATTTTGAACTTTTTCCCAAAATTAAGAGAGGAAAAACAAGAAGTTTTTTTTTTTTTTACAAAAATGTAAACCTTGCAAATATTGTGACCACATCTAAAAAATCCCACTGTGTCTAGCCAAGTATTCATGTGCTCCTGTTGTGATTGTAATAAACTTGGTGAGACACGTGAGCCTATAGTGCAGTGTTTCTCAACTCCAGTCCTCAAGACCCACTAACAGGTCATGTTTTCAGGATCTCCCATAGAATGTACTGACTATAATTATATCACCTGTGTCAGGATCTCCCACAGAATACATGGACAATAATTACATCACCTGTGCAATACTGAGGAAATCCTGAAAACTTGACCTGTTGGTGGGTCTTGAGGACTAGAGTTGAGAAACACTGCTATAGTGGGTGCTTTACGTGGAACATCTCATGTTTGTAGTAAGCATTCGTTTAATAGACCTATCCACAAAAAGAATTGGTAAATGTACTTTGATATTAACAATTTTTGAAAACTGCTTACTATCATTTGTTGAAAAGGTGATAGACGCTGACTGATTAATCTCTTTATTTTTCTTCAAAAATAAATTTTTTCTATCCACTATCCACCCGTTCACACGCATTTTTTAAAAAATCCTGTTTGAAAAACCTCTATCTTTTAATCTCTCACACAATTGCTTGTTGTTCCAAAAAATCTTGGGGTAAAGAACAATTCCGCTTTGAAAAGGAGGTGGAAAAATATGTTTATGCACTTTGGGAAGTGCGTGAAAGATGAGCATGATGGGATTGGGAATATTAAATTTTTCTGCCAAAGTTTTTGTGATAACACCCAAACTGACACCTTCTTCCAAGATCTGTGTTAAATGTTGTTTGCAGATACTAGTAGGATTGTTCTGGACCTGTTTGTATTTGGTAGTATCCTGAAGGAGGATAGTTAATTCTCTAATATAAAGATCTCTATCTAAAAGCACTATTGCTCCCCCGTTGTCTGCCTGTCTAACTACTAACCTGTTGTTTGTCTCTAAGTTTTTCAAGGCTGAATTCCTATAAACATTTTTCCACCTCCTTTTCGGCCCATCGTCTTAGGTATTGGATCCCTCAATGAGTAACTGGGATGATGGGTCGATTTGCAGTTGCAGCCACTGGTCCGGAAATTGCCAGGTTTTCTGCGAGATACCCAACAGCTCATTTTTACATTAGAGTCTGGCAATTGGCCGACCGGGGGGTCCTGGTTGTCTTGTGATGTAGTAGGGTTATACCCCTGCATCCCACATGATCAGGCCCTTCCGGTCATGTAAAGTTTTTTGGAAAGATATAGTTTCCTTGATGTGGCCAAACAGAGTTTTTTAATTCTAGCGCTGCAATACTTGCTTTCGCAGAATATTTTTGTGTTTGAGGGCAAGTATTTTTTTCAGATTTCAGGTGCGTCAATGGGGGCGAGATTCTCGCCCTCATTGGCAAATATCTACATGTTCGCATGGGAAGAAAAATCTCTCTTCCATCACGACCATCTCTTTGCTGATTGTATTAAATGGTACTCACGTTACATTGACGAACTAGTGTTCATTTGGATAGGTGAGACAAATAGAATCCCAGATTTCATTGCATATATCAATAGCAATAGTATGGGGTTGCGGTTTACTTCTGAACATCATAAAATCTTACATTATCTGGATGTTACTTTGGAAGGGCATGACAATGGTACAATTAGTATTACACCTTATCACAAACCCATGCATAAAAACTCTATACTTAGGGCAGATTCTTGCCATCCAGAGCATGTCTTAAGAAATATTACAGTGGGGGAACTCCTTAGAACAAAGCGAAATTGTTCTTTACCCCAACATTTTTTGGCACAACAAGTAATTATGTGTGAGAGATTATAAGATAGAGGTTTTTCAAACAGGATTTTAAAAAATGCGTGTGAACGGGTGGATAAAGTGGATAGAAAAAATTTATTTTTGAAGAAAAATAAAGAGATTAATCAGTCAGCGTCTATCACCTTTTCAACAAATTATAGTAAGCAGTTTTCAAAAATTGTTAATATCATCAAAGCACATTTACCAATGCTTTTTGTGGATAGGTCTATTAAACGAATGCTTACTACAAACATGAGATATGTTCCACGTAAAGCACCCACTATAGGCTCACGTGTCTCACCAAGTTTATTACCATCACAACAGGAGCACATGAATACTTGGCTAGACACAGTGGGATTTTTTAGATGTGGTCACAATATTTGCCAGGTTTGCAGTTTTTTAAAAAAAAAATATTGTTTTTGCTCTTTTAATTTTTGGAAAACGGTTTAAATAAAAAGCGTCATAAATTGTAATACCCCATATGTAGTATATCTTATAAGCTGTGAAACCTGCAAATTACAGTATGTAGGGTGCACAACGGGTCCCTTGAAGATAAGTATCCGTCGTCACTTGTCAGATGCTGGCAAAACAGAACAATTTAAAACATCAGCGGTTTCAAAACATATAGCTGAAGTACATAGTGGAAATTGCAGTTCCATCACTGTAGTGAGTATAGAAAAGGTGAAGCGTTCAGTCCGTGGAGGTGATAAACATAGAAAGTTGCTGACGAGGGAAGCCTGGTGGATCTACCATCTGGGCACACAAGTCCCAGATGGTTTGAACACCAGACAAGACATTCAGTATCATTATTAACATCATAAGTGTTACCTTTCATTGTTTTGTTTTATAATGTATATACCATGGTGTTTTAAGTAATAGTATAGGATATGTTAGGTTACGCCTACCGTTAGAGTATTTAAGAACACCTGATGACGTAGTCATGAGTAAGGGTCATATGACCCGAAACGCGTCAGCTGCTTGGTTACACGAGCCTGTAGCTGTGGGTTTCACATGTCTGTTGTTTTGGAACATTTTAAAAGGATAAAATAAAAAGTAGTGAAATCGCTTTTTAAACAAGCCCGGTCTGTTTCTACGTTATATACTCCGACTTTCCTACATTGGAGCTGGTCCACTGGACTTCAGATTGCTGCTTTGGACTTCAAGTGTGGATGCACACACAGGACCGAGCTCATGGTGGAGACAGTTTGATGCTGGGAGGCCAATTAGCAGGTGAGCTGTTCAACCATTTTGGTGCTTGTGCTTTATCAGGCCATAAGAGTCTTTGGACTTTCTGGGACGCAATTGCCAGGAAATGCTGGCTTGGCAGATAGCCGTTGGACCCTGATGAACAGGGGTCCTTTTTACCTGCAGACCTATATGAGAATTCTCGAAAGGACTGAAATTGAAAAGGTTTCTTATGGGACAACTGCCACAAGGTGATTTTGAAAGAGATGGGACTTACAACCACTCGTAGCTACTGAGGCAATCTCATCCAGACTCTCCAAAAAGTCTTCTACCGGAAAAGGGTATTTTGGAGGCTCCATCAGCCGACCAAAACGTTAACCACAAAGAGCAACGGATGGCCACGGCATTAGCAGATGCTCTAGCAGCCAGACGAGCCGATTCAAGTGAGGCCTCAAGAAGAAACTAAGCAACATATACGAGATGGGCTGCCAGTTCCAATAGCCCCTGCTGCAGCTGTTTGGCCCAGACCGTGCAGGCCTTGCTGACCCAGGAAGAAGCAGAGACAAACCCTCAATCCACTTATAAGCGTAATCTCACTGTGCCGTCGCATGAAAAAAGGGAATGGTAATGCTACTTGAGAGGTGGATGGTTCCACTCCCTAAAAACAAAAGTTTCTCAAACTCCGTGTGAATAGGGAACACCAACCGCTGCAGTCTGCTAGGCTAGGAAACTCATCCTTAGTATGAAAGGAATCTCTGACAGCCCATGTAAGGGATTGAACAGCAGTTGCCATTCCATCATCCCTGCTAAGAGTCAGAAGAGGCCTATCCAGGAGTGGGGCCTCTAAATACAACAACGATCTGTCCGGAGAGAGACCAGGCATCACAGAGGATGAGAAAACTAGTCCTTTTACATGAACCATCGCCCTAGAATGTTCTAGCTTGGACAGCAGAGACCGCAGGTGCTCTATGGCCGAAACCATAAACTGGGACAGTCTGGATAGGTCACCCACCACTAGTAAGAGGGACGTAGTCCATTCCGGGGCTGCCGATTCCTGGAAGGAGGGGCTGGGCTCTGTGGCGGTCAGCTGAGGAAACTGAGCAATGCAAGCTACATTGACTGCACAAAAACTTTTTAGGACTGCAGGCACAGGCAAGATGAGTTGCCACCAATCTGGGGGCAGGTGACTTTGGCAAATCATCCTTGGAAAGGGGGTGCAGAGCAGGAGACAAATGGTCCAAAGGACCAGCTTACCACGCTAAAGGTTCTGCATCCTCTGGAGACAGCCAGGAAATGCTTTGGAGAAACACCAGGAGTGAATTGTCGGCACGCGGCGAGACAGAGATAAGAGACTATCATGCGTTTTTGCCTATAAAAGTCATTACTAGATCCAGATGACGGGATAATGTTGATCTCTTTTCGGAGCGACTTTCAACACTTGTTAGGATGGGAGTAGATGATATTAGTGTTAATGGTCAAAAATCCCTGTCTGGACTCCATCTAAGAAGCATATGCATTATATCCAGTGGATTTTTGGAGGTCTCCAAGTCACAACCTATGTAGTACTGCTGAAGGTCACGAGTGGTACAAAACCATATATTTTGTAGTATAAAGTATTTAATATACTGTGCCTGTTATTTCTATACTTGATAGTCCACTATATTATATGGGTCATATTTTAGGGATAAAATTGTACATCCAATTATTTCGATATATAATTTTCATTAAAGACATTAAAAGTTATGTTTTAGATATAGTGAATAGTTGTACGATTAGCTAAAACGCCATATTTTTCCAGCGAGAAAAAATCTGGGTTGCCAGGTCCCTTCCCACTATCTGGGCGTGGATAGAAGATGGGCCAGAGACCCAGATGGCGTTACAAGGAAAGGACGAGGTGCAGTCTAGGCCTAAAATTTAAAAACGCAGCCACAGCCTGTGCCTAAGTTCTGGCCCATGAGCAGCGTGGCGGGCCGCCGAAGCTAAAAGCTGCATTGGAAGGCCCCACGTACCCTGAAAGACCTGCATTACCATGCCAAAACAGAGCTGGAGAAAAAGGTTTGGTCACCAATACCTTCCCTGCCCTTTGGAGATAAAAGTGCAAGTGAGCGGGATATGCGCAATGGCCCACTGGCAGGCAACTCTGCACCTAGATAAAACTAAAATAAAAAAATGAGCAGATCTGCAGAGCAGTGCCTACCTTCGACAGACACCAGACTAGTAGCCTGGCATCAGTAGGAGGGATATAGACTGCATAGGCAGAGCCAGCACTTTTGATTTATGTCCAGTGCAAGCCTTCTAGGGTGAGAGCTTATACAGTGGGGGAAAAAAAGTATTTAGTCAGCCACCAATTATGCAAGTTCTCCCACTTAAAAAGATGAGAGGGGCCTGTAATTGACATGATAGCTAGACCTCAACTATGAGAGACAAGAGAAAACAAATCCAGGAAATCACATTGTCTGATTTGGAAAGAAATTGCAAATTATGGTGCAAAATAAGTATTTAGTCGACTACAAACAAGCAAGATTTCTGACTATCACAGACCTGTAACAACTTCTTTAAGAGGCTCCTCTGTCCTCCACTCATACCTGTAGTAATGGCACCTGTTTGAACTAGGGTGAAGACCAAAGAGCTGTCGAAGGACACCAGAAACAAGATTCTAGCCCTGCACCAGGCTGGGAAGACTGAATCTGCAATAGGCAAGCAGCTTGGTGTGAAGAATACTGTGGGAGCAATAATTAGAAAATGAAACGACATACAAGACCACTGATAATCTCCCTCCATCTGGGGCTCCACGCAAGATCTCACTCCGTAGGGTCAAAATGATCACAAGAACGGTGAGCAAAAATCCCAGAACCACACGGGGTGACCTAGTGAATGACCTGCAGTAACATCAGTAACACACTACCCCGCCAGGGACTTGGATCCTGCAGTGCCAGATGTGTCCCCATGCTTAAGCCAGTACATGTCCCGGCCCATCTGAGTTTGCTAGAGAGCATTGGATGATCCAGAGTATTGGGAATATGTTATATGGTCAGATGAAAACAATGTAGAACTATTTGGTAGAAACACAACTCATCATGTTTGGAGGAGAGAGAGAATGCAGACTTGCATCCACAGAACACCAGACCTTCTGGGGGTGGCAACATCATGCTTTGGGGCTGTTTTTCTGCAAAGGGACCAGGACGACTGATCCTTGTACATGAAAGAATGAATAGGGCCATGTATCGTGAGATTTTGAGTGCAAACCATCAGCAAGGACATTGAAGATGAAACGTGGCTGGGTCTTTCAGCATGACAATGATCCCAAGCACACCACCAGGACAACGAAGGAGTGGCTTTGTAAGGAGCATTTCAAGGTCATGGAGTGGCCTAGCCAGGCTGCAGATCTCAACCCCATAGAAAACTTTGGAGGGAGTCCGTGTTGCCCAGCGACAGCCCTAAAACATCACTGCTCTAGAGGAGATCTGCATGGAGGAATGGGCCAACATACTAGCAACAGTGTGTGCCTACCTTGTGAAGATTTACAGAAAACATTTGACCTATGTCATTGCCAACAAACGGATATATATATATATATATATACACAAGTATTGAGATGAACATTTGTTATTGACCAAATACTTTTTTTCCCCATCATAATTAGCAAATAAATTCTTTCCAAATCAGACAATGTGATTTTCTGGATTCGTTTTCTCATGTTGTCTCTCATAGTTGAGGTCTACCTATGGTGTCAATTACAGGCCTCTCTCTTTTTAAGTGGGATAACTTGCACAATTGGTGGCTGACTAAATACTTTCCCCCCCACTGTACCAAGGTGCTGTGTACCCCAGTGATATTGATGAGAAAAACACATTTCATATACTTGTGAAATTAGTAGGAAATTCAAAAGGTACAGCAAAAAGCTTATTGGCTATGAAGAAGTGAAAATATATCTTTTAGGGTGGTTAGTTTCACACTAAACATTATAGTTGCAAGTACATAAACAGCTATACTTACTTTTTATAGTTCGTTTTTGATCTTGACTTTGGGCAAAAGGGTTATTATTTATTGGGACAGGATTTTGGTGTTGAATATTTGAGTTCGGAGTTGAGGCACTACTCTCCTTTGCTTCTACTTTCTGTGACCTGTAATATAAATTAATGAAAAAAAAAAAATATATATGCAATACATTTTTAGAACAATTTTTTTTCAGACTGACAATTTTACAAAAAAAAAAAAAAAAAAAAAAAAAAAAAAAAAAAAAAAGAGTCATGGTTCATATACTTAAGCTAAACCCATGCAACAGACAAAAATAAATCTTTAATTGAGAATCTAATACAAAAAAAGTGGGAATAAATACAGTACAGCAAACTAAGGGCATGCACTAGGTCTCCAACCGTAACAATGCATATGAACAAACGAAAAGTTTAATAATGATCAGTGATAAAATAAAAGTGCAAGTAGCACAAAAGTGCACACAATCCATGAGAATAAAGTGCATGAAATTCATAAGTCCACAGGTCAAAAGGTTAACATTAAAACTATATAAACACATGAAATGCTTCCATTAGTCAAGTAGAAAGACCAGGTAATAAAAACATCATGGTATAGAACCACCATAGCGTTACTCCTAGATGCACATTTTTTTTACCCTTTGTCCAGAAGTGATCTTTACGAGACACTAGTCAAGGTGCTGTGTGTCCTCTCGGGGTAATGCTATGGTGGTCTTCTATTGATGTTTTTATTGCCTGTACTTTCTGCTTGACTAATGGATGTATTTCATTTGCTCATATGTTTTTTTCATGTTCACCTTTTGACCTATGAACTTAAGAATTAGATCATAAATTGTGTGTACTTTTGTACTTATTGCACTTTATTATATCCCTGAACATGTGATTTGCTTTTTATTTGTTCATATGCATTGTTGGTATTAGACACCTAGTGAACACCTCTAGTTTACTGTATTGTATTTTTTGCCACTTTTTATTAATTTTATCATGTATAATTGTATTTTCAAATAAACATTTATATTTAGTGCGAGTTATTTATTTGGCCTGTTGCATTGTATGGTTTTATATTATTGGTATATTGTAACCGTTAACATTTTTGGGGTATTTTTTCAGTTCTTGATTTTTGGTATGTCCATATTTAAGTTGTCTAAGGCCATGTTCACACGGCTTAAACCAGGATGTAATTCGGTCCGTAATTACGCGCCGGAGTGCGCCTATTACGGGCTGAAAACATCCTGGTCATTACGGTAATCCACAGTTCTCAGAGAACTTTGGATTACGTCTCCTCTCCCTGCTCGGCGAATACGCCGAGGGGGGGAGATAATTGACAGGTCACTTTCTAGCGGCGTATACGCACCGCTAGTAATGATTGTCTATGGGCCGGCGAAGTGCCGGCCCCCCGCTCCCGCCCCGCCCCCGGCCACACGGCGTAATTGCGGGGCGTAATTACGTCCCGCCGTCAAGCCGTGTGAACATAGCCTAACTCTCCAGCATACATCACGCTGCATTATTGTGTGGTAATATATTGTGCACATTACAGTATTTTACATAAGTGCTACTATGATACAGATATAGTGAACTGTTGAAATAAAAGAAAAAACATTGAAATAATTTTAAATTAAAAAAAATGGACAATATATTAAACAAAGTGTAAAAAAAAAATAAAAATAAAATCTGAAATGTGTATCACCAGGCAGAATAGAGTGAATGACAGGAACAGGCAGCTACTGAGTTTCCTAGCATTTCCAAGATCAGGTTTCATTCTATAGTTACACAGCTGAAATAGTTTATTACTATCAGGTACACAAAGCAGCCATACTTGTCACTGTACTGCAAACTGGGAGAAGATCAATGAGGTTTACTAAAGATGGATAGATTACTAAAAGGGAGGTATTTTAAAAAAGACATATTGTGTTGTAGGAATGAAAACCAACTCTTCTAAATCTTCACAAGTTGACTTTCAATGCCACTAAATGGTTGTCTGAAATTTGTATGTAGTTTTCAACTAGTTAAATTGTCTTAACAGTGAAGTATCAAGTATTAAGAATGAAGTGGACTAAAATAAACACATTGAATGCAATAAGATTTGTAAAATTTATACATCACAATGAACAAAAAAAAAAAAAAAAAAAACAAGGGTTGCAACTTTCAGGTTTATATAGTGTATAGAGCCAAATAAAGATTTGTAGAAGCCATAGGCAAAATGTTGTTAAGGAACTCATAGTAAAGGGGAAACACAAAAAACAACAAAAAACACAAACACCACACAAAGGCTAACTATACAAGATGAAAATTTTACAAATTGTATAATTTATTATAAACTGCAACCCAGTTGCAGCATTACTTCCAAAGCATATGGTGCTTCTCCCCAATGAGATATATTACCCCTTCTTATCCACACTAACCTCTCACCTAGTATGGTCCCTAAATAAATGTATATTGCAAATTTTCTGAAATGTGAAAGAGGACTACTAAATTTCTAAGCCCCTAATGTAAAAAGATAGACATTTAAAAAATATCAACCTACAATAGACATATGGTAGATGCTAGTTATAAACGATTTTGAGTGGAATAACTGTCTTACACACAGAAATTTTTTAAGTTTGAAAATGGCAAAATTTTTAAATTTTCCACGATATTTTGATATTTTTTCACAAATAGACAATGATTGTTTGTACCAAAATTTCTTACTAACTTAAGCACAATACGTAACAAGAAAAACTCTGCATCACTTGGATACGTAAAAGTGTCATATAGTTATTCTCACAAACTGTCACGTCAGATTTTAAAAAAATGGCAATACATTACATGGAAATCCCTAAAGAAGCATTTATGCTATCTATCATACATGAAAAAACGTGAGATTCGTGGTTCACATATTTTTGATCAAAAAAATGCTTAAGCCCCCACAGAACTTACGTGATCTCAGGTCGGATGGTCCTACAGGCCCGACCTGAGATCACGTTGTAAGTTCGTGGGCAGCTTAAGCATTTTTTGATCAAAAATATGTGAACCAAGAATCTCAAAGTTTTTTCATTTAAAAAAATGGGGCTCTGTCAGGAAGGTCAAAACTGTCTGCGGCGGTAAGGGTTAAGGACTGCCAGAGATCAGAATGGGGGTTCCCCTACTTAGTACTATAGGAAAAGGCGCCTATTTTCATTGTAGTTTTTGGGGGTTACAGAAGTAACTGATTCACAACTATAACTAGAGAACATCACACATAAATGGCCTCCTCTCCACTCCATCTTCTCCTCTTTGGAGTCTGGAACCTATCAGACATTTTTATGGTAGATCTTGTAGATCTGCGATAATTTTGTCAGAAATAAAATAATCTTATGAGGAAGAAATCTAGAGGTAATACAAAAATAGTTTTAACTGGATTTTTTACTTCAGTTGCTTAAACTAGCATATACAACCAAACAATGCCAGCCATACAGGGCCAACAACAATGCCGTCAGTTAAATGCAATTGTCAAAAGATTAATATTTTCTTAAGTATGAGGAAAGACTAAACAGGTTTCTGTTCCGATAGCTGGGGACTCACAGAAGGGCAATGTGGACCACATGTGGCTCCTGGGCGGCAGGTTGGGCACTCTTGCTTTAATTGGTCAGTAGAACTATAAACCATGCTGCAATTTTTTCCAGTTTTTTTTTTC
Organism: Phyllomedusa bahiana; assembly: GCA_025379985.1. Taxonomy (NCBI): domain Eukaryota; kingdom Metazoa; phylum Chordata; class Amphibia; order Anura; family Hylidae; genus Phyllomedusa; species Phyllomedusa bahiana. Next base: position 90,671 of record JAODAL010008548.1, on the reverse strand, counting down.
TTTTGTATAAGAAAAGATTTTCGTTCAAAATATTTTCCTCATTGTCTTAGCTTCGTTTCGAAGAGTAGACTTGTTCCACCCACAGTACGGTCAATGAGGCATGACTTTCCCATTTAGTCAACCTTCGGTAATTTTAATGTAAAATGTTAATTCCACTGAGGGAAGCAAAGGCAACAGACACTCAGACGGGTAAAACCGTAATCTGATGACCAATCTTAGGCATCTACCACCAATTATATAATTTAGAAATATAGTATGCTCGAGATAAACAATTTAATTCTAAAGTGCATGATCCTTTACAACCATAGCAAGTAGACTTTTATTTGTTTGTAACCTAGTGAAAATTAATCACTACAGGCTTACTTGTATTTATCTAGTGGATGAGGTTGTGCAATGGGTCCTGCAGTACCATAAATTTCCTGCTGACGACGAATGTTCCGTGGAGGTTTGGCTGCACCATGGATGTAAGCCAGTTTTACTTGCCGACCTGTTAGTATTGTGCAAAAGAACAGATTTTATTTATGACTCCTAGAAATCGAAACATGACCATTCGGATGGGATTTACACTGCCTTCCTACAGTGCCCATAGGCAGACATGATGAATAATAGCAGTAAAATTAGAAGCAAAGCAGTAACAAAATAAATTGCGCCATTTCTCTCCCAACTGAACAAATGAAGGTTTTTGTTTGTCTAACTCTTTAGCATAAAGTGTGCTACACAGAATTTACATTTTAATAAGCCTGCATTCCTGCAGTCGTGTTTATCTGAAAAACACTGATTTTCATGTTCTTGAACTGACAGCCGCTATTGCTTGACCCAACTCTTGAAATGCATTACATATGCAAATACTGTACCATACTCACATTAATAACATACGCTCGATTCCAAAGGATCAATAAACTGTCTTTCTACAAAAAGCATTTCTGATCTGAAGACATAACATTTTTGAAGACCATTCTGGATTAAAGCTTTGAAACCTACAGAAGTTTCCAAAGTACAATAGCATAAAAGACAAACCTTTTGGCTTTCCAGAATGTGCAGAACTGATATTTTTCGTTATCTTTCTTAACTTTTCCTCTCTTTCATTAAAAAGCCTTAAGTACATTTCACGCCAAGACTCATATTCTAAGAGCTGATGACCTTTGAAGTCTCTTTCACAGTGCTTCTTCCACAAATTTCCAGAGTCTTCCATAAAAACCTTAGCAATAAAATATTTGAAATTCTGTTATCCTGGAATTACATGTATATGGAGAAAGAGAATGCACTAGTATTGCATGATGAATACTAAAATGACAACAAAAATTCAGCAACAAACGTTTTTCTTTGTATGAGTCTTCTAGAAAATTTCCCAGAAATGTACAGACCGGATTACATTCTTCAATTCGATTCAACTGCTCAGGAGTACAGCGCACAAGCACTGGCTTCAAGATTTCAAACGGTACACCCCCAACTTCTTGAATGGCTGCAAAGGAAGCAAAACAAGGGATTTACTGCACATGCAATGCATTTCTAACAGAACAGATATTTAGCTACTGTAGAATGGACATGGCTTGTACAGGATAGACCTGGGAATCAAGCAAAAATTATTAAACTAGAGAATGAGATAATTATAGAATGCTTATTAAAATAATATCTGGTCATTATTTTTTTTACTATACTGTATCAGTCACTGTGCTGATTGCCCACTAACTTCAGGAGCTGCAACTCTCTATAATTTATTACTAACCTGTGCCCTCCATCCAGCGAACAAAACTAACTTTCTCCATAACCAAGACCTCCCACTTCCATCTACAAAATGATTTTCTTGTTACATATGAAGATCCATGACAAATCAGATTAAATTTCCAACATCCCCGGTTTGAAGCAATCATAGGGGAGCTTCCTTTTAACAAGACAGTTTTCAATACCAACAGTATGGGGTTTGTATAATTTGATCACTTAACAACAGTTTCTACTGTAGAGAAAGATGGGGGGATAACATTTTTGTTATCCTGTCTACGGAAGCAGTTGACTGCTCCTTTTTTGCTAGGAGAGCTTTCATTTTTATTACTACCACCTAAGAATACAATCAGATTTTATTTCATTTTTGGGAAACCAGATACAACAAAAACGTCAATTCAGGCTTTTTCTTGACTGTTTATAAAGGCAAGTGAGGTTGGTGTGACAACTTTGGTCCTTTGTAAAACCGTGGCATTTACCCTCATCTATATAGGCCCTCAAAAGCTAGTTCCTTGAATTAATACTTGTTCCTAGCAAATCTTGAAATATTATGAGCAGGGGAACATAACTGAACTGTGTTCTTTAAGAACTCTTGGGTACAATCAGTCAGTCTTTGAGCCTTGTTCACATTTACTTTATATAACGTCATCCACAATTAGCCAAGTATATATCTTAATTAAAATAACAGCACAGGTCCTACCTGCTCTTCTTTTGTATATACAGAGCTAACGACCCATTTAGATGCTCTACCTTCTCTTGATCCCAAGTGCTCAATAACTCATTATACTCATGGTGGGTCATACACGCTCGGATTTTGGGTCCATTTCTTGAATCATCACTGGCACAGTTGGAGCTCCTGCGCTAGCCTTTATAGTGTTCTGCGTCCCTCGGTTCCTGTGCTCTCCAATCCTCTACTAAACTGGTCAATGGTGAGTAGACACTAACTGCTATTGTGGTTGATAAATGACACAAAGCAGAGGACCAATCACAATAGTCAGCCGCCAATGATCACTGTATAAAAACAATTTGAGATATAAATTTTATATCTATAATCAAAACAACCTGTCTATATAGCTAATTGTTCACAAAGTGGTGTCCTAACAGCAGCCCGTGTCGCAGTGATACAATGTACTAGCATACAGGAATATGCTAGTACATCAATCTGAAATCAAGTTATAAAACAGGAATCCATTAATGTGATAGAATGAATAAAATATATATACACATATATACATAAATGTGTATATATACATATATAACACACACACACACACACACACAAAACACACACACACTAGTGCAGGAAGCGTCAGGATGCATGAATCTGAAACCGCTTGTGGCTCTGTGAAAACAGCATGGTGAGACAACCCCTTTAAAGGTTTTAGAACATAACACCTGTAATGTAACTTTTCTTTATGATTGCCTGAAATGAGAATTCCCCGTTTAAGGGTACTTCCATTTATGAGAGTAATGCCATTAAGAATACTTACAATCAATGTTATTTTGAAGGACTCGTAAACATTGCTCATAGAGAGATAACATTTTTGGAAGGTATATTATTTTGGAACCAGAGTACACCAACATTTTTGAATTAAGACGCCGTCCAGTAAATCCACTTGATTCAGGACTTGTGTCAGGTAAAAGTTCTGGCATGTTCCCTGTGTAAAAAGTAAAAATAATAAAACAAGGATCACCAAAAGCTTTAGCATCTGTAAGAGGTATTTTTTACCAATTGTGTGAAGATCTGCTCATATGTGGTTAAAACCACATACAGTACACTTACACAACTACACTCACCGGCCACTTTATTAGGTACACCTGTCCAACTGCTCGTTAACCCTTAATTTCTAATCAGCCAATCACATGGCGGCAACTCATTGCATTTAGGCAGTAACATGGTCAAGACAATCTCCTGCAGTTCAAACCGAGCATCAGTATGGGAAGAAAGGTGATTTGAGTGCCTTTGAACGTGGCATGGTTTTGGTGCCAGAAGGGCTGGTCCGAGTATTTCAGAAACGCTGATCTCCTGGGTTTTTTCACGCACAACCATCTCTAGGGTTTACAGAGAATGCCCGAAAAAGAAAAAACATCCAGTGAGCGGCAGTCCGTGGGGGAAATGCCTTGTTGATGCCAGAGGTCAAAGGAGAAGGGCAGACTGGTTCGACTGATAAAAGGCAACAGTGACTCAAATAGCCACCGTTACAACCAAGGTAGGCAGAAGAGAAACTCTGAACGCACAGTACGGCGAACTTTGAGGCAGATGGGGTACAGCAGCAAAGACCACACCGGTGCCACTCCTTTCAGCTAAGAACAGAAACTGAGGCTCCAATTTGCCCAAGCTAAAACGAAATGGACAGTAGAAGAGTGGAAAAACGTGCCTGTTCGATGAGTCCCGATTTCTGCTGCGACATTCGGATGGTAGGGTCAGAATTTGGCGTCAACAACATGAAAGCATGGATCCATCCGCCTTGTAATCAACGGTTCAGCTGGTGGTTGGGTGTCATGGTGTGGGGAATATTTTCTTGACACTCTTTGGGCCCCTTGGTACCAGTTGAGCATCGTTGCAACACCTTGTGGAATCTATGCCACGAAGAATTGGGGCAGTTCTGAAGGCAAAAGGGGGTCCAACCCGTTACTAGCATGGTGTACCTAATAAAGTGGCCGGTGAGTGTATAATAAACTTTCATAATAACTAAACATATTAAAATCTCAGCTTTTTAGAAAAAAGTAATCAGATTTTTTTTTTTGACCAGCCTATTTACACCAGTTAAGCAGCTGAAACACATGTGAACCATTGTCCACAAACCTACATACCGAATAAATGGACATCACTAACCAGCATCGCCCTGGGAACCTCTATTAAAAGCCTTGTCTCGCTACAAAGATCATATCTGTACTGATAGGGACGGTAAAAATAAGCACTTTTGCAATTGGTTTGTATTACCTAAATCATTTAGTATAGCTGCTATTAGTTAATCTGTGTAGGTCTAGAGCTAATTCAGCAGCCTGATCAGGTCAGGCCACAACCCTGGTCTGTGATTGGCTGCCTGATACTTAGTTCAGCCCTGGTTAGGATATGCTACCTGTGTGGGACATGCCCCCTGTGCCGGGATTGGCTGTCTGCACTCTCCGTGCTCACTCTGTGTAAAACTGAAACGGACTGCCTGAGCTTTCTGTGCTAGGTGCCGTCTGTGTATTCTAATTGTCTCACTCCCCTCTGAGTTGTGTAACAAAGGCTGTCTGAGCTCTCTCTGCTCCTCTCACAGTGATAGCTCTGTTAGATAGATCTGGGCAATTACTCTTTAGCTGCCAGATATAATACACCCATATACACACGACCTTATACACTCTGCTCCCTCTATTCTTTCAGGTAGAGCAACTTGCATTTCTCACATTTTTTTCATTACTTCAGGCTGTATGTATAACTGTTTACACCAATGCATGTGTTCTGCTTACTAGGATTGGAGCCTGGGAGGGATGAGACCGCTATCCAGGCATGAGAACTGACCATTGCAGGAGGTCTGTAGAGTTGCGACATCCTCTCCCTTCCCCTGCTCACACAAAATTATGATAATGAGGACTCCAGAGGGGGCAGGGACTCTTCACTGAGGGGAAGGCACGCCTACTGGGAGGAGAGACCCGTCCCTGGACTTTAAACTGTAAGCCAGAGAGCACAAGATGCTAATGAAAGCCTGTAGTGAGAAATTCCTTTTAAGCCATGACTCCACAGAAACATATTACAGTGGTTCCTTACCCAAATGCATTAATGCTAGAACACAGCATTTTTTTCTTTAATTAGAAGATTGAGGCAATGCACAAGCAAATTTAAAGTAAATTAATTGGCTAAAGACGTATAAAAGGAGGGTGTGCTGTATTTTCTCACTTGCAGGAACTGTATCTTCTGTCCATTTAAACTTTGCATCTGTGAACAGTTTAGCGATACTTGTTTTTTCACCTTGCACTTGTGTTTAATGTATATACTTTATAGGTTTATACTTCCATCAGGGGCATAACTAGAATCCATAGGGCCCCATAGCAAAGTAAGATTGGTCTTACTACCTAATGACGAGGTATTGGGGGTTATTTTAAAAACAAAAAGTTCTTAAAAAAATGGGAAAATGCTTTTAGAGTTGCTAAGTTTAAAAATTACGATTTACTTCACATATACATAAGGCGTTTCACGAGTGCCACACTCGCTTCCTCAGATGTATCGATTCCTCAATTCAACAAGCTTTATATGCATTTCCTATCTATATACAGGTTACTAATTAAGAGGATAATTGATTCAATCAATGTCCTAATTGTAAACAATTGTACTCATTACTCACAGGTTCATTCATAATTAAAGTCATTGATACAATTTCATTCATAAAACTCCATTCATAAAATTCCATTCATAAAAATCCATTCATAAAATGTGTCTTCCTTAAAAAGGCTATTTAAAAGGTATTATATAGCTTATTTTATCTAATCTATTTAGTTTACAAATTTCCCAATACATTAAATATCTTCCTATTACTTGTATTAATATTTGTAAAGATATATAAATTTATAAAAGAATGGTACTTTATTATTTTTGTGTTTAAAAAGAAAAAAAAAAAAAAAAAAAAAAAAATATATATATATATATATATATAATATATATTATATATAATATAAATATATATATATTATAATATTTTATAATTATATATATATATATATGTGTGTGATATTGATCAATTTATCTGCAGGTCTCGGGTTTACACTATAGATTCAAATACTTCATTTGGTTTTAATGTATTTAGTTTATAGATCCAATACATCTCACGACTGTTTCGTTTTTTTTATTCTGTTTGGCACTTCTTCCGGAATGAATTCAATGGGTTGAATAACTAATTCTAGCTCATTACTGTTATGAACTTCTAGGCAGTGCCTAGGCAGGCTGTGAACAAGTCTACTGTGCTTCACGTTGTCCTCTTAAACGTCTAGATAGCTTAATTGTAGTCTTCCCTACATACTGTATGCTGCAATGGCATGTAATCAAGTAGATTACAAAGTTACTAGAACAGGTGAGAGGGTCTTTTATCTGAAACTCCTCTCCTGTTGATGTGGACCTAAAGCGGTCACCTTTTTTAATCACTTCACAGCATTTACAAATAAAGTGGCCACATGCATAAACTCCCGTTTTTTTCTTTTCTTTTTTATTTTCACACTCCTTACTTGGTGCAATTTGTTTTTCCTTATGTTGTTTTAATTGCGAGGGAGCCAGAATGTTCTTTATGGTTTTGGCTTTTCTGTAAATAAATTTGGGATGTTCAGCCAGGGCTCCTTTCAGAACTGGATCCCTCCTCAGGATATGCCAGTGATTTTTTATAATGTTTTGGATTTCCTTGTACTGCGAGTTGTTATGAAACTCATTTCTAACGAACCTCCATCTTTTTTTTCTTTCGTTTTTTTTTATTTGATTCAAGTTATTGTAATTGCGTTTTAGAAGCCGCTTTCTTTCGGGATCCCTCAAGCAACTTTTTAGGGTAACCTTTTTTGGATAAACTTCTCTGTAAGGAGGTCTGCCTGTTCATTAAAACAGAGAAGTTTATCCAAAAAGGTTACCCTAAAAAGTTGCTTGAGCTTTACCGTAATTTGTGCAGCTAAAATAGGTGAGCACTTGACCTCCACTGGAATCTAGAGTGGTATATTATATAAGATTTCAGCTGCGCTTTCTTTTTCCAGTTTTTGCACTCCAAGGAAAAACTTTAAGGTCATCTAAGGTTTTTTCTACGGAGTGTATTCTTACTACCTAATGACGAGAAACTAAATAAATAAAAGGTATAAATGTTAGTGCCATGTATATTAAAGAACTCACAAAGTTCTGCTAGGCAGTAGAAAGCCACCAACCTGCTTCACCCTACAGAAATACATAATGTTTTTGGATTTAAGTGCACTCCCTCAGCCTTTGGGCCCCATAGCAGCAGCTATTGCTATACAGCTATGCCCATGACTTTATTCATGTTAACTTGTCTTGCAAGAACTGCAGAATGGTTGGATGTGATACAAGTAGGTGCTGGAATATTACATTTCTATGCCTGGTGACCAGAAAGTCTCTTTTTGGCTTAAAGCCCCAATCCGGGGAAGGTGCATGAAGTGAGAAGAGCCCTGGGGATATGTCAAAAGGCTATTTTCTGTTAACTCTCAAATTACTGTCTGCTTGTGCAATACCAAAACACCCCTGGGGCTTGGACATGGTCCGTCCCAACTACTTTTGCTGGACAGACCATGGCACTGGAGGCTGCTGAAAAGGTAATGCATGAGAGACATGGGCTGATATTAAACTGCATGATAAGGTGGGTATGAAGTAAGTGCAGGTCTCCGTGGTTTAAGTTATTGCCAAGAAGGACTTGGCTGCCACAAACTAGACTGAACGAGTACTTGCTGTCATTCTGGAACTTCAGAAGGTCTGGGTGTCAAGTATGGTGGCTTACAGTGCACTCTGTGGACCGCTTTTATAGTAAAGGCTGACTGTATTATCAGCCTACAAGTGGTTAGCTTTGGGGTGTCAAAGTCAACATAGTATGGATAACCGGTCAAGAATAGCAAGCATTTGGTTCTGTATGGGGGCATCCCTAGACCTAGTGGCTTGATAGTAGTAGTGAAATATAAGTGCCTTTTAGGCCTGTAGAGGGGCTTAGGTAATTGTGCTTTAAGTCTGACCTAGATAGGGGAGCCTGTGTTTGCGGGTTGGAACATTTCTTAAAGCAGTGGGGACAGCCTGGTAGACAAAGGGGACACCCTTTGCTGGTCTTCTGATCAACTGAATGGCACTACTGCAGCCACAGCGGTTCTGTGCCATTGACTGACATTACCGTTCAGAAGCAAGGCTGGAAGATAAGACCAGTGGAGGGTGAGGAAGATGTTGGATCCAAGATGAGTATAAGTTTTTCTTTTTATTCTGAAGTGGCAGCAGCGTGCCATTTAAAAAGAAAAGAAAAATCAATTTCTCAATTATTGTTGTATTTCTGGCAAATTATTCTCTGTGAAGTAACACAGGCATCAGAGAGGCTCCCGTGAAGAGAACAAGAACCTGATAAATATGGTTTTACTTCTTTTAACAGTGTATTCCAGAAATTATCAAGTAAGACTGCCATGTAGTGTTAATGTAACCACCAAGCTTTTGTGCCTCAACTGAGAATTCAGTCTATCAGGACTGCTGTGACACGATGTGTTGAAAAAGTTGAGTATGTTATGTTTAAATTGCAACGGTCTGCAACTCTCCTTTTTAAGAAAAGCCACAAGAAAGTAGTAAAAACCCAATGTTGCACACACTCAAATCACACAAAGCAAAATCATTAACTATTGTTATACCTTACAATAGCCTACATTACAGACTAATTTTACCTTTCCCTTCAAAGTACAAATGATTTTCAAATTAATATTGCTATGAAGTTTCTGGATACAACAAACATATTTCTAGGACAGAGATACTTTCCATTGTGCTTACCTTTTGATTCAACAGGATGAGGTGGAGAAGGGAAAAAAGAGTAATCGGTCAATATTTTAGGAAGTGGGACATTGAGTAAATCTTCAAGACAGCTCTTCTTGACCTGAAATGAAAGACCTATCGATAGCTCATGTGAAACACATTGTGGATAGGTGATAAAGGAGTTTTCCCATGAAGACAATTAAGTTCAAAAACTATTTAAACCCCATAGTTTGCAAGCAGAATACCTTACTTGTAGCCGGATTAATGTTATTTGATACAGGTGTACACAAGAAGAATTCAGATCAATTCCAGTCAAATCAACATGGATTTAAAATTGCAAAATGGCGCCTACCTCTACATGATCCACTTGACCCTCTTTCTTTGGAGTTTTAGATAATTCCAAATTACAGTATTGCTTGCACACTTTTTCCGTTTTTCTTGGAGGCTCATTTACTGGATAAGATTTCTTTTTTCTTTTATTTGAAACTTGGTCGTAACTGAGATAAGACTCAAATGACATTGTGGGAGCTTCAAACTCCTCACCAGAAAACATGGTCTCTGTTTTATTGCCATCTCTTTCTTTCAGGTCATTCTCATGAGTGTCTTTTCTGTGAAGTCTGTTGCTTCCAGCCGACTTGTCTCCATCCTTAGAAGAGGACTTTGATTTCTTTTCAGTGCTCAATGAAGAACAATTTTTGCTCTTTTCCTGGTGGTCTGACTTCACCTTTCCAGCTTTTGACTGGGAATTAGAGTGAGATTTTTCAGGTTTGGGTTCCTTGTATTGTGAATTCTTGTCTGATGTCTTTTCTTTGGGCAAATGTTTTTTGTCACGGACCTTCAGGTCTTCTGTTTTAATGGACTCCTTTTTGTTATCCACTTGAGAGTCAGAATTTTTTGCAATATTCGGGTTCTTCTCTTTGAAATTCAAGTGCACCTCCTCCAAACTGTCAGTTTGTCCATGTTTAGAAACCAGTTTTTTGTCTTTCAATTCCACTTTCTGTTCTTGCTTAGATTTTGAAATTTTCTTACCTTCCAAAATTTCCTTTGGTTCACGCATAGATTTTGTTATTGGCTTTTTATTTTCTGTGACTTCTTTCTTTTCATGGACTGTCATGTGGTCACTACAAAAGTAGATAATTTTAACTTTTTAAAGAAAAAAAAAACAACTTTATAGGCATTAGGGCTTATGCACACATGGTTTTGTAATGCCTCTTTACAACACAGTTGTTCAGAGGCATGATCTAGAATCCATTAAAATATCAGTTGTGCTATATGGTTTCACATTATGCCAATGACTTCATATAAAAGAAAACTTGACAATATATTTCAAAGGTTATTTCCTAAAAACACTTCTAAAAGTGGAAAAGGTCTTCATAATGCTTTGCCATATAAAAGGCAACATATGACTGCTCACAGAATGCCCAACACCTCCATTGCAACAAACTGCCGGTACTTGTGCAAGGAACTATAGGTCTCATTTAGACAACTGTATTTTAAGTCTACACCACACCTGAATATTGTGTGAAATGCATTTCAATTAGAACATGCCAAAAAAAAATAACAGATCACATACATAGTTAAAGGAGATGCAGTGGTAGTGGTTAGACCCAGAATCTTGTTATCAAGGGGACTCTTACATCATTCCAAAGAAATTTTGGCCCACTCCTGTTTACCACATTACTTCAGTTTGTTGAGATTTATGGGCATTTATGCAGAGTCATCTTGAGGTCCCACTACGGTTTTTCTATTGAGGTTTACATCTAGACTTTGACTGGGTCATTGCAACTCCTTGTTTCTTTTTCATCCATACTGTTGTACATTTGCAATGTGCTTGCGATTATTGTCCCATTGCATGACTCTGTCTCAGCCTATTAAATGAATGAAAAGAGGCGGCACTCTCCTGTGTAAAGATTTTGACAATGTGTTCACATTATCTCTAGCATCTAAGTGGTTAAACAACAAAAGATCAATGTGATAGTCAAACAAAACAGCAGAACCTTAGACCTATTCCAAACACCCCCAAAAACATCTTGGCTTCTATTTACACATCTCCAAAGAAGGCAACTCACACTAGCTGTATAGAGCAGTTTCAAGGGGAAGAATCATTTAAAAGGGTTGTCTCACTATAAGGATTGCTTTTTATGTTAAAGATCTTGCAAAAATAAGTCACTTTGCAATATATGTCCATTAACAGTGTCCTACCTATTCTGAGATATCCCCTCTTATATGGGCTGCATCAACTCCTAAGGTCGCAATAGCTACAGACCCGTTTGATCTATCTCAATAGACTGCCAGCATTGGTTGCTATAGCTACAGAGCTGGCTTCTACTGCAGCCTAGTAGAAGCCAGTAAACATGCCCCTAAATTCAAAATGCAAGCAAGAAAATAGGACCAAGGTAAGATGAATCAATGTAGTGAGACAACCCCTTTAAGCTCTGTACAAAATGTAAAGAGAAAGGAAAACGCCCATAGCAAATTCTAGACTTCTGAACACATTGACCTCATATCCAGCATTTACTACTTGAGGGAACAGGCTGCAAACTGAATAATCAGAGGGACTGAAAATACATGAAAACTAATGTTTTTCTCAAGGTCACCACCAACAAATACATTTTAAGACCACGAAGGTGTCCATAGGCTTGTTACGTCTGTGATAGATATATAGTCATGAGAAAAAGAATTCACGCCCTTTTTGAAGTATATTGTTTGACATATGTAAAAAACAAACATAAGTTTGATCCTTGTAAGATTTAATATTTCATAGTATACAACCACATATGAACATTAACATAATAGATGTCCATGTCACTTGACAAAAAAATTAAGCCAATATGGAAAAACCATGTGTAAAAAAAAAAAAATCTTACTACACCCCATAAATCAGTAGCTTGTAGAACCACCTTTAGCAGCAATAACTATTTGACTTGATTATTCTTTGACATCATTCTGGAGGAATTTTAGCCCACTCTTATTCACAACGTTACTGCAGTTCATAGAGTTTTGTGGGTATCCATTCAAACAGACATGAAAAAACTTTGAGACTCTCGGTTCACATATTTTGATCAAAAGATGTTTAAGCTGCCCACGACTTTCAACGTGATCTCAAAATCGGGCAGTCCTATCCTATCTTTACCTCTCAATCGAGCCAATCAGGCCTCTCGCTTGGTCAACCGACCTCCATTATTCAGAGAGAAAAAATAAAAAAACACCCAACCTGCAAGCTGCCCTTCTTATGACAGCCTGTGAGAGTGGGCGGGGACAGAAACCCAAAATGGAAGCACCCCTTCCTTCCCATTGATTTTAACCTATATGGGAAGGAAGGGGTGCTTCCATATTGGGTTTCTGTCCCCACCCACTCTCACAGGCTGTCATAAGAAGGGCAGCTTGCAGGTTGGGTGTTTTTTTATTTTTTCTCTCTGAATAATGGAGGTCGGTTGACCAAGCGAGAGGCCTGATTGGCTCGATTGAGAGGTAAAGATAGGATAGGACTGCCCGATTTTGAGATCACGTTGAAAGTCGTGGGCAGCTTAAACATCTTTTGATCAAAATATGTGAACCGAGAGTCTCAAAGTTTTTTCATGTATGATAGATAGCATAAATGCTTCTTTAGGGATTTCCACGTAGTGTATTGTCCATTCAAACAGAGCTCACTTAAAGTCCCACGACAGTTTTCTATAGGGTGTAGGTCTAGGCTTTGACTGGAGCATTGCTGGTTTCTTTTCATTTTCATCCATTCTGTTGTACATTTGATGATGTGCTTGCGATTACTGTCCAATTAAAGACCCAGGTGGCGCTGCCAGAGGGATGTAAGGCGACAAATGTGAATGGGAAAGAGACAGACCAATGGGAAAACTGTGTATACAGGACAAAAAGAGCAACAACACATGGTCAGACGGGCCGAGGTCAAAACCCAAAGTGTTCATAATAACCAAATCAAAGAGTAGGAGAATCACAAGAAAAAAAGTTCACACAAAAACCACCAGAAAATAATCATAAAACATAGGTTTAAAAAGGGGGAATAACGCAAGTATATAAAAAGCAATTACAGGCAAATGAAAAAATAGCAGACAGGATTAAATACCCTGCCTCAACCACAAATTAGACACTGGTATGGAAACCAGACTGGCTCTGTTCCAACCCCAGACTGAGACTAAGTCAACGACCAATTTGTAACCGTACCCCGCCCTCCCGCTCCCTTTTACAAGGGGTCATTAGTCCCTGAAGTCTAAGTCCAGCTATGAGAGGAAATTTGTTTTGTGAAATAATCTCAACCATCTCCACCTCTGGATTTTTATAAAAAGGGAGGGAAGAAAGAACCGAAAATGAGGAAGACAGCCATAATTTAAAAAAAACAGCAAAGTATTAATAGAGACATGGTGAGGATCATTAATAGCAAACTCTGCTATTGGAATGTAAAAATCCCATTCTGACTTGTTATCCACACAGTAGCACCTTAGATATTGCTCAAGAGCCTGATTAAATTGCTTCAACTGACCATTAGTCTCAGAATGAAATGCAGACAAAAATGAACAGAAAACCTGTGACAGATGGTTGTTATCCACAGCAACCTGAACCTTGGAGTTGCAGCAATAGAAAACCCAGTTTGTCAGCAGCTCATGAACCCCCCAAAAAACTAGCTGCAGAACCAGAGTCAACAGATGCATTACCAGAAAACAGGTTAGTGTTAGATAAAATATTAACAGGCAAAAGAACGCTCATCAAAACAGTGGGAATTACTTGCCTGCCCAGATGACTTTCCTGAGAATCATCTGGGCACTTAAGTTTTCCTGAATGTGGAGGCTTAGGTTGATTCCTGACCAGATGACCCACAGCTTCACAGTAGCAGCAAGAGATCCCAGCTGCATGGGTTTCTAGTCAGATAAAAAGCTCCCTGGGTGTGGACGAAGGGAAAAACTACTCTGGCACCTTCTTTTTATTCCTTTTAGAACGGACATCTGCCGTATATCTACTTTATGTTGGCATCAATTTTTAAAATGTCTAATTTTTTAGGAGATCAGACAGCTTATAAATGCAGCACCAATATTTCAATGTTAAAGAAAATTTGCAACACAGATTTTTATTTTTTATGGACCAGTTCAGTTATGACATGACTATGAGGGTCCTTTACATTAGACACCCCCACAAATGATCCCATTAAACATATTCCCCCTTAAAGTATTAAAAAAAAAAAATTAAGGACGTTTGTTTACCCTCTACGTGTTTCATGGGAATTGAAGCAAAAAAGGCAGGTGAAACTTAAAAATGTCACTTTTTTTAGATTTTTCAATTTTGATCCATTTTTTACTGGAACACTCTAGATGTTAAACAGATATCCAAAACACAAAATTGATTTTCCAGATTCTGCAGTTTTTAGAAATATCCCATGTTTTTATCCCAGTGCGATATCGGACTCAACATCCAGTACGTGCTCCTGAGTCACGTTATTGTGGTCCTAATTTTATTAAGATATTTTTAGGTGCCATTTCAGCTTTGCTGACACCTTAAAAGATGTTAAAACTTAATGAAACAAAAAAACAAAAAGAGCGTGAGCTCCCGTAGTGTAATTTAGTTAACTACTAAAAAAAAGTAGACAGATACAACGATGTTATTCTAACCTTGAGTTGTGCTTATGGCCGGCACAACTCTCCTTTTCTCAGAAATAAAGAATATTGCCGGCTTCCGTCTCTCTGCCTTCTAGAAAACAGCCCGATTGTCGCAGTTAGTATCTAAAGACGGCAGACACTCATTCTTCGTTGCAATGCTGCTGACTCTTCATGTAACCTCCTCCCAGGGAGGAGTAAACTGAAATAATCCGTAGTTCAAGACAAGCTGAACCTGGTACACGTGGGCACCGTGAACCCAAATGGAGAGTTTTTAGCACAAAAAACACCGGTAGTACACACCATAAATGGCTTATTAAAATAAAAAAAGATTACAAAAGAAACAACGCGTTTTGTCTCATATAGACTTCATTAGGTTTCATGAAACCTGATGAAGTCTATATAAGACGAAACGCGTTGTTTCTTTTATAATAAATCTTTTTCATTTTAATAAGCCTTTTATAGTGTGTACTACCGGTGTTTTTGGCATTAAAAACTCTCCATTTGGGTTCACGGTGCCCACGTGTACCAGGTTCAGCTTGTCTTGAACTACGGATTAAAACTTAATAAAAACATCTAAAAAGATCTGATTTTGGAAACTTTATCCCTGGATGTATTCATTGAGTGGTGAAGTCGGCATATTGACTCCACAGATTTGTTTAGCATTGAGATGCAAAAATTAAAGCCGCCATTGTTTTTTGGGCTTCATTTTTACGTTCGTCATGCAATAAAAATAACATAACCTTACCATTCGGGTCGATACAATTACAAAGTTTACTACTGTTACACAATAAAAAGCCATAAACTATTATTTTTATCTATATGAAGCTGTATAAGCTTGTTTTTTGCAGGATGATTTGACCTTTCCATTGGTACCATTGTGGAGTTCATAGGTCTCGGATTTCTTTTAATCAAAGATTTTGGAAGGTGGGATTTTGGAAAAAAAAAAAAAAAAAAAAAAAAAAAAGATACAGCAATCCTGGTAAGGTATTTTATTTTTTTTACAGCACTCACCATATGGTATAAATGACGTTATCTTTACTCAGCAGGTCGATACAATCAAAGCGATGCCAGAACTATATTTTTTTTTGTTTTACTGCTTAAAACATTAAAAAAAAAATATATTATTTAAGCATCACTATATTCTGATAGCAATAAATGTATCTGTTAATGGAACTAGAAAGGACTTTTTGCTGGATGCACTAATGTTATCATAGGTACCACTTAGAAAATGGAATAAAGTGATTAAAAAGCCATATAAACCCTTATGCAGAAGAATGAACAAAAATCTGAACCTTTTTTGCCGTTTATCTAGGAAGTTAAATAACGTGACACTTCTAGTCCAGGTCATTACACAAGCAGCAATACCAAATATGTATTTCCTGTTATTTTATTTTTTGGGGGTGGTGTGCATTGTTTACTTTCTTTTATTTTTTTACTTCTCCGGATAGGACTATACTCCGTAATCACTTGATTATTTGCAGGGGCATAGTTAAATTATCATGAACCCCACACAGCTCCCCTACCTTGAACATTTACCGGGACCTCTAAATCATGCAGTTACAAGATAATACAAGGAGCGATTTCCGCACCATAGATATCACCATCATACTGCTACCAAACAAATCCCACTATACCAAGACCAACATTACCAATAACACCACCACATATGGACCTGATTATACCAGCAGAACACTACCCCAAATTACCATCACATAGTGACTGAATTCCCCTATACTATTACTGAATAAAGATCAGTATACAAAGACCAAAATTACCACCATATAGTGACCGTATAGTGGTATATACAGTATAAGTACAGATTTTGCAGACATAAGTGATTACAGTGTAGTTACATCTTGTGAATCACAGGGGATGTTTCTCTGACGAGCAGATGACTTTCCGTTTTGTTCTGCATCCTGTCCAGACCGCCATGAGGACTTCTCCTGGCCACCCTGCAGATTTGGACATAAATATCTTAGAATCCTCACTGTTCTAGTACCTCCCTCACTGTCCTCCACCTCTGTACAAACTTCCCAGAGGTGTCAGAGTGGGTACAGGCCATATCTTAGAGGCCCAGTCTCCTAGGGGGAGGAACAGAGGATTCACCCCCTGAAGATTGTGTTACAGCTATGGCCTGTACCCCTCAGAATCATGTTACCAGCTAGGTAGAACTCCATTAGATAGTTTGGTAGGCAGTATATAGGCCTCAAGTAGATATACTACAGGTAAGTAGATTGGTCCTAGGTAGGTCGCAGTAGTTAGGCACCAAGGTAGCTAAGTTGGCTGTTGCTAGGCCCCAGATAGCTATGTAGGCAGTAGGTGCGCCACACATAAGCTGTAGGTGGGCCCCAGGTAGCTAGGTAGATAGGCTATATGTGGGATCCACATATGTAGGTGGGTAAATAGGCTATAGGACCCAAATAGGCAGGCAGGCTTTAGGGGGCTATATAGGTAGACAGACAGGGTTTAGGTAGGTTATAGGGGCATATAGGTAAGCATTAGGTAAGCTCCATTAGTGTAAAAATAAGAAAGAAATAACTTGCCTGTCTCCAGGATCCCCCCATGCGACCGGCTGGTTTCTGTGCTTAACACGAGGATATGAGGTCATCTGAACAGGTAACGTTTAATCCCATGCTGTCTACTGATCGGGTAATGTATGATCCCATGCCATCTAATGAGCATGTTAGATACAATCCCAAACCGTTGACGGAAAGTGCAAGACTGGAAGGGAACTTAAAATGTCTATTCACAAATGCCAGAAGTCTTGCAACCAAAATGGGGGAACTTGAGGTGCTAATTGTAGAGGAGCTGATTGATGTGGTAGGTATTACTGAAACATGGCTGGACTCCTCGCATGATTGGGCGGTCAACCTTCAAGGTTTTAATCTATTTAGGAAAGACAGAGTGAACAGGAGGGGAGGAGGAGTATATTTGTATATAAGGAGTGATATGAAGGCAAATGTGAAAGAGGTAATAGGGGGCAGAGTAGCTAATGATGTGGAAACATTGTGGGTGGAAATACAAGGGGGGGTAATGCAGAAAATATTTTTGGTGTAATCTATAGACCCCCGAACATCACTGAGGAGATAGAAGAACTGGAGAGGGCAGCACAGGCAGGTACAGTGGTAATAAATCGGTGACTTTAATTTCCCAGGCATTGACTGAGGTCACGGTTCTGCATCAACTGAAAAGGGAAGGAAGTTCCTCAATCTGTTAGAGGATAATTTTATGGGGCAGTTTGTGGAGGAACCCACTAGAAGTGATGCTCTGTTGGATCTGGTACTTTCTAACAAAGCAGAACTTATTGTAGCGGTCACGGTTTCTGAAAATCTAGGTAACAGTGACCACAATGTAATTTGTTTTAGCGTAAACTAGAAAAAAGAAAAAAAAGATCAGGAAAGCAAAAACATTTTAAAAAGGGCCAAATTTTCCATATTGAGGGACGCAATACAGTAGCGTTGAGCGATTACGTTGGCCATCGACATCGGTCGATAGTCGACCATCATCGACAAGATAGTCGATGGTAGATTATGATCGATGACCATTAAAGTCTATGGGAGAGCAACAACACCTTCATTCTTACACCCAAACAGGGCTGGAGAAGCTGGAATTAACATCCACAACAGTCAAATGGATACGTGCTACATCTTAGGCAACACACTTAGGTTATAAAAGCCACAGAAAAAAAATCACACACCATTCACTATCCCTGTCTTGTACCACAGCATGACCCTTAAACCTGCATGACCCACAAATTAAAAAGTGCCAGAAGGCAGTATGATTTGAACCATCATTTTACTTGAACTGGACATTGAATATCCCTGTCCTGGAACGCAGCATGAGCCCCAAACCTGCATGACCCCCAGATTCACAAGTGCCGGGAAAAGGAGTCTTTCAACCACCATTTTAGTTGAACTGGACATATACTGTCCTTGTCCTGGGTAGCGCTTGCCCCTCCGTATGAGTGCGGACCAATTGAACTTCACTTGGAAATACTGGTGGTTAACGCTCCTGTTCCACCCAGGTGCCCTTTTTCTTGGCATTCTTTTTCTTATTTTACTCAACGTGCTGGAGGAAATTGTCTCTGTACTTTGTTCTCTGTCCGTGCTCCATACTCCATGTCCTCTGAATAACCTACATCTGGTCAAGTTTTCCTGTACCTCCCTTGTACAATTCAGAGGAATTTTTTTACCAGCTATTTTGTACATGCAAGTTTTTTAGTAGTTTAATTCTAGAAAACACATTTTTAAAATAGGATGGAATCCCACCATGTCTTTGTTTCTCTTTTTTAATTGTATTAAATGGGTTGTCTCAATACAGGGATTGATAGCTATGTTAAAGATCTTGCAAAACAAGTCATTTTGCAATATGTGTCCATTAACAGTGTCCTACCTATTCCTGTTTCTGACAGCACCATCACCCTTGAGCCACTCTTGACAAATTGTGGAGAACAAATGTCTGTTAGAAACATTTTTTTTTAGAATAGGACCTGTTGTATAGCTGCATTTCAAAGCTAAATGCCGCCAAAAATTCAAAGCATGACCCTTGAGCCACTTTGAACAATTGTGAACAACAAATGTCTGTTAGAAACAACATTTTTTTTAGAATAGGACCTGTAGCTGCATTTCAAAGCAGCATGACCCAAAAAATTATAAAAATGACTTCTCAGCCACTATTAAAAATTGTGAGGGAGAAATGCCACTTAAAAGCCACATTTCTGTTCCAAAGGACCATAATTATAGCTGTATCTCACAGCAACATGACCTCAAAACCATTGACAATGTGAAAACTTCTAAAGATAAAGTGAGTAAATGGAATACGGTGTTGTCCTGAAACCTTGCTGTCTTTTACAGTCTCCTCACAGCAAAACCAGCAAAATGAACTGTTGGGAACTGAGAATAAAAATTGCAGTAAGAAATGATCATTTTAAAAAACATTTTTCAAGAGGACCATTTCTGTTTGAAGAGGAATGTGAAGTAGACCGGCAACTAATCGGTGACCTCGGCAATTGGGCCACAACATCAGAGATCCATGCCTGATTCATCTTGATGAAAGTCAAACGATCCACATAATCTGTGGAAAGCCGGATGCGTTTGTCTGTAATGACTCCTCCAGCTGTGCTGAAGGTCCGCTCAGATATGACGCTGGCTGCTGGGCAGGACAACACCTCTATGGCGTGGCGAGCGAGCTCGGCCATTCGTCCATTTTGGATACCCAGAAGTCTATTGGGTCCGGAACACATACAAAAACATCGGTGTTGAGACGCAGATAGTCGTGCACCATGATCTTAAGCTGATCTCTGTGTGTTGGATGTGTGCCCTGCATTGCATGCGTTGGTGAGGTGGTAAACAAAGATTGCCAGAGGTCCCCCATTAGGCTTCCGCCACCTTGCCTGCTGCTGCCGCTACGCCTACTTGGCACTCTACTGCTGTCACGTCGCTGATGTTGTTCCACCGTGACATTTGGGGAACGTGAAGCAGACGCAACAGATGTCTCCAGTTGATCAATCAGCAAGGTCTCCATTTCCTGCATTTTACTCTCTATTTTGGTGGGTGGAAGGAAAGTGCTGAGTTTTGTTTTGTACCGGGGATCCAGGAGGGTGGCCACCCAGTAACTGTTGTTCATTTTGATGGCCTTAATGCGAGGATCATGTTGGAGGAAATGGAGCATCCAAGCACTCATGTGAGAGATGGAGCCTTGATTTCCCAAGCCTCTGGGTCGAGGGGCACTAGCAAACTGATCTTCCTCATCTTCCTCCTCCACCTCAAATTCGCGCCAACCTCTTTCCAAGGCAGGGACGTCGGTAACATCGGTGTCTAGGAATACCTCCTCCTCCGCTGCCTCTGGCACAGCTTCAACACAGCCCTGACTTGCCTGAGATGATGCACCCTGAGAGCTGATGCGCCACCTTGCACTAGCTCTGGACCCCGAACCACTGCCTAATGAAGACCGATGAAATTGTGAAACTGTTGGGCCTTGTGGATTTGACGGAGAGAAAGGCTCCGTGTCCGCATCTGTGTCCGTCTCCTCCTCCGTCGCTGGCGGGACCTGTTGTTTCAGAGTGTCCAACGATCGTTCCAGAACTAAGATCACCACAATGCTCCTGCTGACAAGGGCATTGTCCGCACTGACCATTTTGGTGGCTTCTTCAAAACTGGCAAGGATGGTGCAGAGCTCTTTCACCTGCCTCCACTCTCGGTGGCTCAACACCCCGAGGTCCGCACCGCTGCTTGTCAGGCCATGTGTCACTTCGTACTGCGTAATGGCATTGCGCTGCTGCCACAATCGCTGGAGCATGTGGAGGGTGGAATTCCAGTGTGTTGCCACGTCAACAATGAGACGGTTGACGGGGAGGCCGAGCTGACGCTGCAACGCAGCCAGGCGGGATGAAGCAGGGTGCGAACGGCAGAAGTGCGAACTTAGACTTCGAGCCTTCCTCAGCAGGCAGTCCAGACCCGGGTAGCTCTTTAGAAATTTCTGGACGACAAGGTTCATGACATGTGCCAGGCAAGGGATGTGCTCCAGCCTACCGATCTTAAGGGCGGCCAGCAGATTTCGCCCATTATCGCACACCACCTTGCCTGGCACAAGGTTCTTGGCACCCAGCCAGCGCTCGGTCTCGTTGCGGAGAGCCGTCCACAGCTCCTGACCTGTGTGTGGACGGTCTCCAAGACAGATTAATTTCAACACAGCCTGGTTTCTCTGGGCACGTGATGCCACCAGAGGACCTTGGGGGAAAGAACCCTGCACCATCCCTGCAGTTTTGAAGAGCGTGCGCCGAGCCTGAGAGCCACCGTCACCCCCAGAGACATCCACCCAGCGAGCTGTCACAGAGATATAGCGGCCTTGGCCGTGCTTACTAGTCCATGTGTCGGTGGTCAGATGGACTTTTCCGGCCACAGATGCAGACAACGCGCTTGAAATTTTAGATGACACGTGGCTGGCCAGGGCAGGGACGGCTTTTCTGGCAAAGAAATGCCTGCTCGGCATCTGGTATTGGGGGCAGGCAAGGGCCATGACGTGGCGGAACCCATCTGTGTCCACCAGACGGAAAGGCAACATTTCCAAGGCCAAAAGCCTGGCAATGCCGACATTCAGGCTTTTGGCTTTGGGATGGTTTGGGTTAAAGTGTTTCTTCTGCTCCCAAACCTGGAAGACAGAAGGCTGGCTGCTAGACTGGCTGCTGTACGGCGTGCAGGTCGTCAAACTGGAGAAGGGGTAGGATGGGTCTCTGGTGGTGCTAGTGGTACTCGGGCGACGGTGGAGGCTGAAGCGGAGGCTGCTCCCTGATCATGACTCAGAGACATGGGCAGCTGAGGAACGCTTGGTGGTGGCGGAGGAGGAGGAGACAGAGGGTGTGACAGTGGTTGGAAGCCCGGCGTCGGTCTGGCCTTTTTTGGCCAAGTGTTGCCTCCATTTCAACTCATGCATTCGCTGCATGTGACTAGACATGTTGGTGGTGGTTAACCACCTAAGGTTCTTGCCTCTACTTATGCGTTTATGGCAAAGGCGGCATATGACATCGCTGGGTGAATCAGAGGCTTGCTCAAAGAAGGCCCAGGCTTGAGAGGTTCTGGACCTTTTTGACGGCGATAAGCGAGGAGCGGGGTTTGCGCTGACCATGGCTGGCAGAATCATATCAGCGGACTTCTGCGACCGCCCTCTCCCTTTTTTGTGGCGGGACCCGTATTGACACTATCCCATTGTCTTCCTCCTCGTCCAGTGATGAAGCGCTCACAAGCAAATTCTGCTGAAAAGACCACGTTGGATCCGCAATGTCGTCATCAACACAGGTGACTTTGTCGTCCTGACATTCTGCATCCAGGAGCTGCGGGCTACAAGCAAGAGTGACTGCAAGGCGTTGCCGACCGCCCAGGATTTTTGCCGATTGACCGGCTTCCTTCTCCTCCTCTGATGGCATCAGTAACTGGGCGTCAGAGCAGAGAAAATCATCCTCTTTGGCCTCTTGATCTTTTAACATGCCTTCTGACCACAACCGCATTTTGTCATCAAATGGATTATCCACAATGGTGGGTATACGAGTTGACATTTGGGCTGCTTCATGTTGGACGGATGCTGGTGATGCTGATGACGACATTTGTGGCCATGACTGGGAGGACGAGGAGGTAAGACTGCTGGATGCAGGTTGCATTAACCACTGAAGGACAGATTGGCGACGCTGTTCGTTACTGAGATTCACAGGGCCCTGACCCAGCGATGACAGGCCTGACGGTCCTGCAACTGATGATCCGCTGGCATGCGTGTTGTCGCCAGCACTCGTACCTCTACCTCCATGTCCTACCCCCCTCTTTGCTTGCTTACCACCTGAATTTCGCTCCATGTTCAGAAATATAAAAATTTGAGAAGGTATGGAAGAGTTTTGGAAAGTCTCTTATTAAAAGACGGCAAATCACAGCTATTCTCAAATCCCTCAAATCAAAACAAAATTGCTGTATTCACATTTAACTCTAAAGTAGATCTATCAACAAAGCTGGCCTGCGCCAAAGTGAAAAAACACGTATCTGAAATGTATCTGGATAATAAAAGGTATTTTTGGCACCTTTCATTTCACCTGTGGTGACTACAAAATTGCTGTATTCACATTTAAGTGCAAGGTGCCTCAATGAACAAAGCTGGACTGGGCAAAAGTGCAAAAAATACGTATCTGTTATGTATTCGTATAATACAAGATATTTTTGGCAGCTTTAAATTCACCTGTGGTGACTATAAAATTGCTGGATTCTAATTTAACGGCAAGGTGGATATATGAACAAAGGTGGAATGGGCAAAATTGAAAATGAACACCTATCTGAAATGTATACTGTTAATAAAAGTGGAATTTTGCACCTAACAAAGAGACCTGCAGTTACTAGAAAAGATGTGTATCCTAATATAAGTTCAGGCTGCCCAATATCCAAGAAATATTTCAATAGAAAATTGTTAATAATAAAGCTATTGCAGTGCAATGTCTACACTCAGTCTTGGTGAACTTTATCCAGTATTCTTTATAGAGCTTGTCTGTGTTCGCCCGTGTTCGCCCGTAAAATTCTCTGCCTAACTACATAAAAATCTCTAATCTAACTAAATTGTAAGGATCACAGCTAACAGTAGAGCTTTCTCTGAAAAAATAGATTAATTTCGCTGAGCTGTTTGGACACAAGCAGAGCGCACGTCCTTCTGCTCTGAGACGCTGAGAGACACTGAGGCTGAACAGGAAACGCTGTTCTATGTAAAACGAGGTCATGTGATTTTTCCAGCCAATCGCAACCATACACATCCCAGTCATGACGTCGCACACACATCTCACCCTGCTCTATTCTGTAAGCTGATTTGCTGGCCGCCAAAATGACAGGAAGCGCTGAAAATGGCGCGATCTTAATAGATGATGCACAGATTTTAACCTAAATTATCGCATGATCTAAAAATTTCGATCAACATAAAAACTGTGCCGATTTCAACTTTGTCGATAATAATCGCTCAACACTACAATACAGGACATAGACTGGGAGCAGCTATTAGCAAATTGTGATATAGAAGCAATATGGGAGAGCTTTAAATATACTTTGGGGAAATTTATTGCAAAATATATTCCTATGGGTGACAAGTATAGGCGACTAAAACTAAAACCAACATGGCTTCTAGCTTCTGTTAAGAGGGAAATAAACAATAAAGCAAAGGCATTTAAAAAATGTAAGTCAGAGGGGTCGGCATAAGCCTTTGAAAATTACAGATAGCTTAATAAAATCTGTAAAAAAGTGATAAAAGCAGCTAAAATTCAAAATGAAAGGCAGGTGGCCAAGGACAGCAAGACTTACCCCAAGAAATTCTTTAAGCATATAAATGCCAAAAAGCCAAAGTCAGAGCAAGTAGGACTCTTAAAAATCTGGGATGGGGTGCTGGTCACTGGGGACCAAGAGAAGGCAGAGGTACTAAATAGTATATACTGAGCTAAAGAACCTATCAATGAGAAAGTAGTTGATGGGGGTGGGCCAAGTGCAGATGTTGGTGGTGCCAGTACTGTTAATACATCATCTGCTATAGTTAATTGGCTCAGCGTAGAAAAAGTCAAAGCCAAGTTAAATAAACTGCATGTGAAAAAGGCTCCAGACCCTGATGGCATACACCCAAGAGTTCTTAAAGCAGGGGCATTGCTAGGGTCCCAAAACATCCGGGGCTCGGGCCCTTAAGTTTTTCTGAGTAGGGCTTGGTGCACACGGAATTTTTTGCGCCTCATTGTGAACTGCGGATGTATATTTACAGAGAAAAGCCTTTGTATGTAGGGTCAGGAGAAATATAAGTGATTACACTGAAGTTACATTTAGTGACTTACAGGAGACGTCTCTGAAGAGTTGTTCTCTTTCTCTTCTTCTCCATCTGTCCCAGAAGCCATGATGACTTCTACCGTCCACAACTCTTCACTGAAAAATTTACAAAACAAACATCTTAGACTCCTCATTTTATTAGCATTTCTCTACAATTTCCTATCTCTATACAAAATCCCCATCTATAGTGCCCCAAATGGTAATAATTACCCCTTGTAGGTAAATATTTGCCCCCTATAGCCAGGTTGTAGCCCCCTCTAGCCAGGTTATTAGCCCCTCTAGCCAGGTTATTAGCCCCTCTAGCCATGTTACTGCCCTCTGTAGCTAGGTTACTGCCCTCTGTAGCTAGGTTACTGCCCCCTTTAGGCAGTAATATGCCACCTGTAGCCAGTAATATGCTCCTTGTAGTCAGGTTATTAGCCCCCTGTAGCCAGGTTACTGCCCCCATAGCCACATAATTTGCCCCCTGTAGCCAGTGATATGCCCCCTTATCCACTTATGCCCCCTGTAGCCAGTGATATGCCCCATTAGCCATATATGCCCCCTGTAGCCAGTGTCATGCCCCCTTAGCCATATATGCCCCCTGTAGCCAGTGTCATGCCCCCTTAGCCATATATGCCCCCTGTAGCCAGTGTCATGCCCCCTGTAGCCAGTGTCATGCCCCATTAGCCAGTGTCATGCCCCCTTAGCCATATATGCCCCCTTGTAGCCAGTAATATACCCCCTGTAGCCAGTGTCATGCCCCCTTACCTAATAAAAAAAAAAAAAAAACTACTTACCTAATAAGGCCCGGTCCGCGCGTCCTGGAGCGTGATGTCATCACGCTGCTTACGCCGTCTCGCGGGGCCAGAGACCTCCTCGGCCAGCAGAGCTGCCAGTTTAGAGGATCCCAGCGTCGCAGGGGGGTGATGAAAGCGATGCTTCACGCCCCCTGCGACGCTCAGGTGTATGTACGGCACTTACCAAGCGCTATACATACAGGGGAGAAGACAGGACGGGAATGATCCATCCTGCCTCCTCCCCGACTCTGACTGCGCGGCTGCTGTGAAACGGCCGCGCAGTCAGAGAGATTGGTGGACAGTGCCCGCACACAGGAGTGCTCTAGGCCCACGGCAGCGGCCTGGAGCCGCCGAGAATCGGGGCATGCCACGAATGAATCTGCCTAGCGACGCCCCTGTCTTAAAGAGCTCAGCTCAGTCATTTCTGTGACCCTGTACATGATATAAGAGATTCCCTGGTGACTGGTATACCAGGAGACTGGCGCACAGCAAATGTGGTTTCCCATCTTCAAAAAGGGCTCCAAGTCTTGCCCAGGTAATTATAGACCAGTAAGTTTAACATCTGTTGTGGGAAAAATGTTTAAAGGGGCTCATAAGGGACTATATACAGAAATATGTGGACAAATACAATATTATTTGTGATTGCCAGCATGGATTTACTAAGGACAGAAGCTGTCAGACGAATTTGATCTGTTTTTACGAAGAGGCGAGTAGAAGTCTGGATAGAGGTGAAGATGTGGATGTTGCTTATAACGACTTTGAAAAAGCATTTGACACAATCCCTCATAGGAGTTTGTTAGCTAAATTAGAATACATTGTGTAATAAATAACCGTGTGTAATTGGATTAAAAACTGGCTGTTGGATCGTACTCAGAGTGGTGGTAAAGGACTCCTACTCTGAGTGGTCCCCGGTTGTGAGTGGTGTGCCGCAGGGCTCAGTATTGGGTCCTCTTATTTAATGTATTTATTAACAATATTGTGGAGGAGATCAATAGCACGGTTTTGATTTTTGCAGATGACACCAAGCTATGCAGGGTAGTTCTATCTATGGAAGATGCTCATAAATTGCAAGCAGACCTGGACACACAGTGCTTGGGCATCCACTTGGCAAATGGGGTTAAATGTGGATAAATGTAAGCTTCTGCATCTGGGTAGAAATAATCTACAGGCATCATATGTCCTAGGGGGGAGAAAAACCTTGGAGAATCGCTTGTTGAGAAAGATCTGGGCGTTCTTGTAGATCATAGACTACAGAACAGCATGCAATGTCAAATCAGCTGCCTCTAAGGCAAGTAAGATATTGGCGTGTATTAAAAGAGGCATGGACTTGCGGGACAAAGATGCAATTCTACCGCTGTACAAAGCATTGGTGCGACCTCACTTAGAATATGCTGTTCAGTTCTGGGCCCCAGTTTAAAGAAGAGATGTAATGGAGCTAGAGAGAGAGTACAAAGACGAGCAACCAACTTATAAGGGGAATGGAGCATCTTAGTTATGAGGAGAGGTTTGTAGAATTGAACTTAGTCTTGAGAAAAGATGGCCTCGGGGGGACATGATTAATTTATATAAATATAAAAATGGTCCCTACAAAAAGTATGGGGGAAAATTATTTCAAGTGAAGCCCCCTCAAAAGACAAGGGGACATTTCCTTCGACTAGAGAAAAAAAGGATTCAATCTCCAGAGGAGAAGGGCATTCTTCACTGTAAGAACTGTCAATCTGTGGAATAGCCTGCCTGAGGAGCTGGTCACAGCAGGAACTGTAGAGAGTTTCAAGAAAGGCTTAGATACCTACCTAGAACTAAAGAATATTGATGCGTATGTAGCTATGTAAGATTCTGGATCCTGGCTGGTGGAGGCTCTGGGATCAGAGATAGGGTCTCCACTGGAGCGGATTGGTTCTTGCCCTGTGGGTGTCGGGGCGTTGACCGGTGGCGAGGCTGGGCTTAGGGTCGTTGTCTCTCTCTCCCTTCTCCCGCATTTTCCCCACCCTTGGTTGAACTTGATGGACACGTGTCTTTCTTCAACCGTACTATGTAACTATGTATACCACACCGCCCACATCAGTACTGTGGGCCAGCGCCTGGTAAGCTAAAGGCCTAAGGCCTTGGGCATATCAAGCAAATTAGCAGAGTGGAGCGATGGCAGCGCTATGCTCTAAGACCGGACAGTCCTGCCTTTGAATGCTCGGGACAGAGCGCCCGGGTG
This sequence comes from Phyllomedusa bahiana, assembly GCA_025379985.1. NCBI lineage: Eukaryota > Metazoa > Chordata > Amphibia > Anura > Hylidae > Phyllomedusa > Phyllomedusa bahiana. The sequence continues at coordinate 62,583 of JAODAL010008548.1, read as the reverse complement.
TTCAGAGGCAGCATGCGCTGGGCCCGCAGTTCCGGGGCAACAGAAGTACAAGCAGCTGCTATGGGGCTCACACCTTAGGGGGCCCGGGCTCCATAGCAGCCGCTACATCTGCTACCCTGGTAGTTCCGCCCCTGTTTGATTTTATAATGACATGACTGTACTGCAATGTATTACACAACTCCCAGTAACCATGCCAAGCACTGACCCTGGGGATGGCCTGGTATAGGGACGTCAGACAGATCAGAAGCCACTGTCATGGCAACCATTGACACCCTGCAAATCGCATAGCGGGGGTGCCGGTGGGGGTCAGAGAGAGAGTCCCTCCAAGTTTTCATTCAGCCTTTCTATATGTAAATCCCATTTCATTCAGCCAGTTTAGTATGCTTCTGTCACAAACATCTATTTCTACCCATTTGATTTAATTTGTTGTTTTATGCATTTTCTATTTTTGAAGACATATTGCTTTGAGTTATCTATTCTGATGCTTTGACATCTTCTTTTGGTCCACCCATATGTTTTCTTTTTATAACCTTCCCACTGTGTTTTTAGTTACAGCAAAATTTACACACACAACTGACAAATAGGAGAAAATGTACACCCAAAATATTACGAATATATACTTTATTCAGTCAACACACTACAGGAGACACAATTAAAAGCAGTTAAAAACATACCACAAAAACAAACACCAATACCATAAGCAAAATTAAGTGTAGTCCACGACACAAAGCACTTCATACTAATTTAAAAAAAAAATAAACAGATAAGCACAAATAAGCAAATATGGAAAATAGTTTACAAAAAATGCACAACATGTAAAAATGTTCCCTAATAAAGGAGAAATATGAAAAAAGAGTCATCCCATGGAAGTCCAAAACCACTAATAAAAAGGTGCCTAGAGCAATGTAACATCTAATAATAGCATAAATAAAGTGCCAATCCAAAAGACAAATGGTAGGGAGTCAAGGGTGCAACGAACAGTTAAAGTAAGCAGTAATAGGGAACACGTGACCAGTGGACATGTATAAAATTTAGTTACGTCACTATTAAATATTCAAGCACCATTTACACCTTGTTAAATTATATTCAAAAACTTCCCACTTTTCCACGACTATTTAAATTTCCTATAGTTAACTCTTGGAGCGTAAAAAGCTAGGGGCTAAAAAGTTCTTTAAGGTCCTTTCCAAGATGTTCTTAAATGTGGATGGTTTTAAAATATACCAATGATCCTTAAGAATTTGGTGGATCTGAATGTTATAATTACTAAACATGTTACGCTGCCATTTATTACTCTGTCTTATTTCAATTTAACATCTTTTGAAAATTACTGTTTTTAGGGGTAACCCTTTTCCATAAATCTATTGTATATAAATTTTTCCTTGTGTCACTTTCACACAGATGTGCCTGTTACACTTTAGTTGACCGTACAGTATACTAGTATTCTTTTTCCATCGCTTATAGTGGCAACTTGAACAGTTGAGCAAACTCTTACAATCCATCAATTTAAAAGTTTTCATAATTTTTTAAAATTATAAGTTTTATAATCTCACTACTATCCCTCATTAACACCACAGTGAATTATTCAATGTGATCTTGTGATTTATTACCAGTAAATTGCTATCCCCAATCATTATTCAAATGGTTTTCTCATGTGGAAGCATGTACGCATGCAAAACAATCATTGACTTGTTTGTCCTATCTCCACCCACTCTGGTTTTATTTTTTAACTACAGCTACACTAAAACTTGATCGGTGAGTGCCGCAATCTAATTCCTCTTTCTTCATTTGAGTGGCGGCTATCCTGTGAGAAAGTCAAGGACCACCTATGGAGAGTTACAGAAAGACCTAGAATTATTACAAAGAAAAAAAAAAATAAGTAATGCACTCAACCTCCATGACCTTTATGCACACTCACCGTGCAAGACTCCATTGATGAGCAAAAAGCATGTTCAAGAGCGTTTAAAGTTTGCTCAATATTTTTAAAAGCATGTGAAATACTGGGAGACTGCAGTCTGGCCAGAGAAGACCAATACTGAACTCTTTGGATGCCATAATACACATTGTGTCAATAAGGTGCGGGAAGAAATGGTAGAACAATTGTTGATGCCAGTGCCGTATAGGATGGTGCTCGAAATGGCTCACACGCATGTGTTAAGGGGGCACATGGGGGCAAACAAAACACAGGAGCGAGTACTGTAAAGGTTTTGCCAGGCGGTTATCAAGAAATTATTATAAGTCCTGCCCAACTTGTCAGTTAATGCTCATATGCCTCATTTTCTAAGCCCTTTGGTTCCCCTGTCAAAGTGCTATTCAAAAGCAAAGCCATGGATTTGGTAGGGCCTTTGATCAAGTCTGTCCATCGCTACCATGCCACCAATATATTTTGGTAGTGCTGGACTATGCCACTATGTACCCTGAGGCTATTCCAATGCATTGTATTGTCCAGAAGCAGTTTCACAGTTTTTCTAGAACTGGCCTACCGAAAGAAATTCTAACCAACCAAGGAATTCCTTTCATGTCCAGAGTGATGACAATTTATGTTAAGTGCTGAAAATTAAACAGCACATATCTCCAAGTGGACGGCTTAGTGGAGAGCTTCAATAAAACTGAAAGAAATGTTGAAAAAGGTGGAAGAAAAGGATGGGATGGACTGGTGTAGTCTGCTTCCATACCTCCTGTTCTCCATGCAAGAAGTCCCTCAATGCTCTACTGGCTTTTCCCCATTTGCAATTGATATATGGGAGAAACCACAAGGGTTTGCTGGATATTGCCAGGAAGAGTGTGAGGCTACCCCTTACAGAAGTGTTATAGAACATGTGATACAAACTACCTACTACCTGTGTGTTGCCGCAGATTTCTTAGTACTGTATATAGACGGTATATCATTGGCTGTCCTCCATCTTGTCTATCTGGACCTACATAGAGCAGGCTTTCATAACCATTAAGGTACATAAGCATGGTTCTATTTATCTTCTATATATTACATAAGCATTTTCTCTTTATAGGTTACTGTGGGTAATGTAATCGTTTTTCCTGATGAACCCTGTTATTTGGGAGAAACACATCGAAGTACTTACTTTTGGGTCACATTTTTTGTGTATTGTAACATGGGTATTTAGTTTGTCTCTATGTTAGTTAGGGAAGGGATATATTTAGTCTAGATTCTTTTAGTCTAGGTTCCTGTCGGGGTCGTCCTTATTGGGGCGGTTACCCCGAATCTGATATAGAGGTAGTCAGAATCTGATTAGGGAATTTATAGGGTCATTTTTTTTAGAGATTTCTTATTGGATATAAATAAGTTATTTAGGTCTTACTATTGTGTCTAAGGTCTATACCCCCATTGTGGTTTTCTAGAAACCACAGGGGTTTGCTGGATATTGCATGGGAAACATGAGAGAGCGAGGCTGTCCCTTACAGAAGTGTTCTAGAACATGTGGTACAAACACAGGATCGCATCAGCAGTATTATGCCCATAGTGAGGTAATACACACAAAGGGCCCAAGAGTCCCAAAGTCAGGTATATAAAAGGGCAGTCAGTGTTAGACAGTTTAACCCTAGTGGTGGTGTACTGGCTCCCAGTGTCAAGAGTAAATTCCTAACTAAGTGGCAACGTCCTTATGAAGTGGCGGCATGATAGAGTCTCCCTAGTAGTGAGCCTAAAAATCCAAATGGAAGTCCACTCGGATATTGGGTAGATTACCATAGGTGACGCCCTGTCCAAACCCCAAGAAAAGGAAATTTGGAAGTTTCTACAGTGGAATAGAGATATCTTTAGCAACCTTCCAGGCACTACAGATGTTGTTCAGCATGAAGTAATTACTAACCATGGGGTGAAAGCACATGTTAATTATAGAATTCCAGAGGCACAGAGATAAGCGGTCTCTGAGGAGCTAAAGTGCACGTTAGCCCTAAGCGTATCTTCACATGCCGTGTTTAGTCCATATTAACATATAAGTTTGTAGATCCATGTTTGGATTCGTCTGTCGGACCCTAAACGGACTCAAACACGTATCTAATAATGTGCAATTTGATTTACATTTATTTTACTTTGAAACAGGCATTGGCGTTCACACGAGTGATCTCCGATGCGCATCTCATTGCGTCTTTCGGATCCGTCACAAGAATTAACATGTCAATTCTTGGTCCAAGAACTGTAGGGTGCGATACTGCTGCGTCCAACACGCAGCTGTGTGTTGGATCCGTTCGCCGCTGCATTTTTGGGATCCAAAAACAGTGTGAACAACCCCTAATGGTTAGCGAGCAGTCCAAGAGTGGTTGGTTCAGCCCTACTGTATTGTTGCCTAGGTCAAATGTGATCTAGCGATTCTGTAATGACTTTCGTTGACTAAAGTTTCTTAGTGGGATTCCTACCCAACGCCCAGGGTGGACGAGCTAATTGAGAAGTTGGCACTAGTCAGGTACATTTCCACTCTGGTCCTATCCAAGGGTTGATGGTGGATTCCCCTGTCAGAAAAGGAAAAGGAAAAAACTGCCTTGCCCACACCAAATGGCTCAATCAATACACCAGGACTCCCTCTGGATTACATGGTGCGCCAGCTACATTTCAAAGAGCAAAGGACAGGGTTTTAAAGCCCCTTAACTGGTACACAGCAGCCTATCTGGACAATATAGTGGTCTTTAGTACTGACTGGGAATCCAATCCAAGCAAGGTACAGACAGAACTTAACTCTCTCAGGAAAGCCGAGTTTACTGCTTATCCTGAGAAGTGCCCCATTGGGTTAGAAGAGGCTCGATATTGGGATATGTCATAGGTAAGTTCACAATTAGACCCCAGATCAATGAGGTGGAGGCAACTCAGAGGTGGCCATAACCCAATTCAAAAAAACAAGTAAGGGCGTTCCTGGGGATTGCTGGCTACTACTGCAGGTGCCAAACTTTACCTCCATTGCAGCACTACTGACTGACCTGACAAAAAGGAAAAAGGCAGTAATGGTCAGTGGTCTTAGGAAGCAGAAAAGTAATTTCAGGTCCTAAAAAAAAGCCCTATATAGTCAGCCAGTATTAGTGGCACCTGACTTTCAGAAAATTTATAGTTTAGACAAATGCCTCAGAGGTTAGTTTGGGCACAGTAATGTAATAGGTGGTGAATGGGGAAGAACAACCCACTACATATTTAAACAGGAAGCTCATGCCTTGTAAAAGGAAGTACTCTATTGTGCAAAGGGATTGTCTGGCCATAAAGTGTGCTCTGAAATCTTTGTGGTATTATCTGGCAGATCGGTGACAGATCATGCTCCCTTACAGTGACATCATTGTTTCTGGAGTTACAGGGACTTTGAATTTGTGGTAGAACACAGGGCAGAGCAACATCATGTAAATGGAGATGCCATGTCAAGGGTCCACTGTCTGACAGGTTCATGCGACCAGTCCCCTGGACTTGCGGGGGGGTGGTGGGGGGTGTATGTTTGCAACCAGCTGAAAATAGGGGGAAGAAATATTTATGCAAAGTAGATTAATATACTCAGTAGTGAAGTTCCAGGGATGTCAGTGTGGTTTATTCTACAGTACATTCCAGCCTTTCCATGTAGAAAAGACATCCTATTGATTTCATTGATCAATTAAACAGTTACTTATATTAAGTTGGTCATTGCCATTAGGGTTATAGCAATGCACGTGTCTCCAAAAACGTGTTTATTTCGATGAAGGGTATATTATTTATGAATGTATACATCTGTGTCCAGTGTAATTTTATTTACATTATAGTAGCATTGTTATCCGATCTGTAATTTCCAGGAAGTAATTGCTGGCTGTCTTTGTTCTACTTTGGCAGCACACGCTGCTCAATCTGTTGGACTTGTCTTGTTTCAGTTCTGTTGCGCATTTGTATAATGATTGCATACATGCCGCTATCTTTGGGTGTGGTGCAGCCATACGCTAGAAATAACTAGCTTCTTTTCTGTAATGTAATTTAATTCGGGTATGGCTTTTAACATATAGTTTGTATATGCTTCAATGTATTTGGAAGTTTCATGCTAATAAGCATTCTTACTATTGTTAAGGAACCTCATGAATTATGGCAGTTTTTGCTATATTTATATTCTGTGGTCCAGTTCTATCTATCTCTATATCTACTGTGAGAAGGTGACAGGCGGTGTAGCCGAGGGAAGGCATTTTTCCCCTAGGGTACTGTCTTATGTGGCGTTAGGAAGCCACTGGACCGATGCGTGTCACCGAGAGGCCTGGGCTCGGTGAAGGAAGGCCGACAGCTTAGGTGTCAGTAACACTATGTTACTGACCGTGTTAGTATAGCGGTTCCAGTCCGCTTAGTCTGGGTCGGCTTTTCCTGGAGTGGTCAAAGAGCAGGGTGGGTAGCCACTCCCACGCCCCAGGTGAGGCTGGTATTAGGCCTATAAAGCCTGGGTCTGCAGGCTTGTGTTTGGTCTTCCTGTGGACCTCTGCTGCTAAGAGGGAAACCACTCTGAGACTGTCTAATAGTGCAAAACAGAGACGATCACTCTGTATAGGTAGAGCTCAGCCGAGCAGGCATTTTGTTTGCGTTTTTGGCCTGAACTTTAAGGTCTTGTGTTTTGTTTTCTCCTTCAAATAATCCCAGGCAGCGCCTGGACTTGAACATTACTTCTGTATCACTGTCTCAGTCTGTTGAAGCCCTGCTGCCTACTTGTTCGTGATACTAACCCCCACATATGGTGGAGGATGCAGGCAAACAGACTAAAAGGGACATACACATATTTAAAGGACATTGGCTGCAGTTACGCAAAACCCGTTGCTACGGGCAACAGACCCTAAAAAGTATCTGGAAAGTGCTGTGAACCTATGTCCTGGGTTAAAGCTGCAGCAGCACAGAAAGCAGAGACTACCAAGATGGACGAACTTTTGAAGCAGCTGATCCAGGCTAACAGCAGCCTACAGTTAATGACTGCAAATCAACAAAAGGTGCATGACGAGGCTATGAGAGCCCAGGCGGAGACCAATGCCCTGCTGATAGAGACTAACCGCCTTGCCCTTAAAGAGCAGCAACATATCAACAAGCAGCTCCAAGAGCAAGTCCTGGCAGTGGCGCAAAGTGTACGGAGGACGCCAAGATCGATTCCCGCCACCCGCGCTGCGGTTAAGTCTTCCATGCAGAAGATGACGCTCACCGACGATGTTGAGGCCTATCTCAGAGTCTTCGAGAGGGTAGCGGAGCGAGAAAAGTTACCAGTGGCTCAGTGGGCCGAGTTAGTGGCACCCTTTCTAACTGGGGAGCCCCAGAAAGCGTACTTTGACCTCGGCGAGCAGGATGCTCAGGACTACGCTCAGTTAAAGAGCGAGATTCTAGCCCGCTTGGGGGTGACTACCACGGTGCATAACTTGACTTATTCTGACCGGCTACCAGCGCGCTCCCAGATGTACGACCTGGTCCACCTGGTGAAAAAATGGCTACAGCCGGAGGAGTCTACGCCAGCCCAGAAGGTAGAAAAGATGGTCCTCGACAAGTTTATCCGCTACCTACCTCCCGAGATTCAGCGCTGTGTTGGACAAGGTGACCCCAGGGATGCCGAGCACCTCGTAAACCTCGTTGAGAGGTACAAGGCTATGGAGGACTTGCTACAGGATGTACCTCCTGGACGCGCCAATCCCGGGAACAGAAAATCGTCCGGAGTCTCTGGTAAGACTGTCCCATATCCCAAGGGGGTGAGGAGTGCCCCAAAGGGTGGTAGCGCCGAGGGGAGCCCAATGGAGGAAAGGAAATCTCCCAGATGGACAGTCCAGGCCAGGGCAGAGTCTCAGGGAGACCGGGGCCGCATACTATGTTGGCGATGTCATGGACCTGGACATGTGGCCTCAAACTGTCCCCTCACCGCATAGCCCATGGAGTGTGACTCAGCTAGGCGGAGGTCACTGTTCGCACGGCCCATGTGTTCCACAGAGACTGCCTCAGAGACTGGTCAGCACCTGTGTAACATTAAGGTCAACGGCTACCCCATAACTGCTCTGTTGGACTCCGGGAGCCTGGTCTCCCTGGTGCAAGCCAGCTTGATTGACCTCACTGGATGCGCAATAGGGGTGCTATGCATCCATGGGGACAACAAAGAGTACACTACCGCTGTAGTAAAACTAGAGACTCCTTGTGGGGTCATCTCCCATGAAGTGGGGGTGGTACGGGCCCTAATGCACACAGCGATCCTGGGAAGAGACTTTCCCTTATTTTGGGACTTATGGCACCATCCGGTAACGTCTAAAGTTGTTCGTGATATTGCTGTGTCTGTGGTTGATCCTGAACCCTTTGACCCAGAGGCTTCGGTTGAGGCAGTTGCGGTGACCCCAGAGAGTGGCGACAACTTTCCCCTAGAGGTGCTCACAGGAGAGACTGGCGACCAGGAAGAGGAGGCTGCTATGCCGGACCTGGAGGTCTCCTGTGATCATTTCGGAACCGACCAGTTTAGAGACCCCACCTTAGTGAGGGCCAGAGAAAATGTTAAGGTGGTAGATGGGGAGCCCCAATCCCCAAGGGCCGATACAGCGTGTCCCCACATGGCAATTAACCAAGAGCTGCTATACCAAGTCGACAAGGTCCGGGGGGAGGTTGTGGAACAGCTGGTGGTACCCCAGCCCTATCGACGAATGGCCTTGGACCTTGCGCACAAGCACGTGCTAGGGGGTCACTTAGGAACCGAAAAAACCAAGGAGCGCATCCTCCAACGTTTTTTTTGGCCAGGGATCCATGTTGAGGTGAAACAGTACTGTGAGTCTTGCCCAGAGTGTCAGTTAACCGCTTCAATGCCGCATTACCATAGTCCCCTTGTACCGTTACCCATCATAGAGATCCCATTTGAAAGGGTGTCCATGGATCTGGTCGGGCCCCTAGTAAAGTCCGCCAGGGGTCATCAATACATTTTGGTTGTGTAAGACTATGCCATGCGTTACCCAGAGGCAGTTCCTTTGCGAAATACCTCGTCCAAAGGTATTGCAAAGGAACTATTTCAGATGTTTTCCCGTACGGGTATACCGAAGGAAATCCTTACAGACCAAAAAACTCCCTTTATGTCGAAAGTCATGAAGGAGTTGTGTAAGCCATTTTGCATCAAGCACTTGCGTACGTCGGTATACCACCCACAGACCGATGGCCTTGTTGAGAGGTTCAACAAGACACTAAAAAATATGCTTAAGAGAGTGGTCAGTAAGGATGGGAAGGACTGGGACGTTCTGCTGCCATATCTAATGTTTTCTGTGCGTGAGGTCCCACAGTCGTCAACGGGGTTCTCCCCATTTGAGTTGGTCTATGGTAGACGTCCACGGGGCCTCCTGGATATAGCCAAGGAGACTTGGGAGCACGAGTCCACCCCTTACAGAAGTGTTATTGAGCACATCTCCCTAATGCAGGAACGAATTGCTGCGGTTATGCCCATTGTAAGGGAACATCTACAGCAGGCACAAGAGGCCCAAAGCAGGGTCTATAACCGGTCCGCAAAAGTGAGGAACTTCAACCCCGGGGATCGGGTATTAGTGTTGGTGCCCATGCTAGAAAGTAGGTTCCTTGCAAAATGGCAGGGCCCTTATGAAATAAGCGAACAGGTGGGAGAGGTAAACTACAAAGTGTCCCAGCCCGGTAGACGAAAACCCAAACATCTGTACCACATAAAACTAATTAAGCCATGGAAGGATCGAGAGACCCTGGCTGCGGTTAGCACCCACTGTAGTGTCGTTCCCGAGGTGTGTGTGTCAGAATCTCTGTCCAAGTCCCAGAAACAGGAGACCAGGGAGTTTGTGCAACACAATTCTGATATATTTTCAGAACTACCAGGACATACGAATGTCAAACATGACACTAATGGATCCAGGGGTGAAAGTTCAGCTGAAACCGTACCGGGTCCCAGAATCTCGCAGACGAGCTATATCCGAGGAAGTCCAGAAAATGTTGGATCTCGGGGTTATTGAGGAGTCCAGAAGCGAGTAGTCCAGCCCAGTTGTGCTGATACCAAAACCCGATGGCTCTATACGCTTCTGCAATGACTTTCGGAAGTTTAACGAAGTGTCAAAATTTGACGCCTACCCCATGCCAAGGGTAGATGAGCTAATTGGAGGGCTAGGTCATGCCAGGTACTTCTCCACCCTAGACCTAACTAAGGGCTACTGGCAGGTTCCCCTTACTGATCAAGCCAAAGAAAAGACAGCCTTTGCCACACCGGATGGCCTGTGCCAGTATAAACTGTTTACCTTTTGGTTTGCATGGGGCTCCGACAACATTTCAGTGGTTGATGGATATTATCCTCAAGCCCGATCGTCGGTATGCGTCAGCATACCTGGACGACATCATTATATTTAGCGAGGACTGGGACAGCCACCTACCCAAGGTACAGGCCGTGCTCAATTCCCTGAGAGAAGCGGGGCTAACAGCGAATCCTAAGAAGTGCGCCTTAGGTTTGGAGGAAGCCCGCTACTTGGGATATGTCATCGGCAGAGGCATTATAAAACCCCAAATCAACAAGGTTCAAGATATTCAGGAATGGCCACAGCACAACACAAAAAGGCAGGTGAGGGCTTTTCTAGGTATTGTGGGTTACTACCGGTGATTTATTCTTAACTTCGCTAGTATAGCGGCACCTCTGATGGATCTGACACGGCACAGTAAGTCCGTTATGGTCACTTGGAACTCCGAGGCAGAGGGGGCGTTCCAGGTGTTAAAGCTGGCTCTCTGACACGCCAGTACTGGTAACTCCCAACTTTAAAAAGGAGTTCATTGTGCAGACGGATGCATCTGATGTGGGGATGGGTGCAGTGCTTTCCCAGGAGATAGACGGAGAGGAGCATCCTGTCACCTACCTAAGTAGGAATCTCACCCCTGCTGAGAAAAACTGTGGGCCCTCGAGTCCCTTAAATATTACTTATTGGGCCGACACTTCCGATTAATCATGGATCACTCTCCGTTAACTTGGATGTGTCAGGCGAAGGAAAGGAACGCAAGGGTCACAAGGTAGTTCCTTACCTTACAAATTTTCAAGTTTACAGTGGAGCACAGAGCAGGGAGGTTACAGGGTAATGCTGATGCTCTTTCCCGAACACACTGTATGGTGACCAAATGTGTCCGACCCCACAGGCTCGAACAGAGGGGGAAGGAATGTGAGAAGGTGACAGGTGGTGTAGCCGAGGGAAGGCATTTTTCCCCTAAGGTACTGTCTTATGTGGCGTTAGGAAGCCTCTGGACCGATGCGGGTCACCGAGAGGTCTGGGCTCGGTGAAGGAAGGCTGACAGCTTAGGTGTCAGTAACACTATGTAACTGACACAGTGTTAGTATAGCGGTTCCAGTCCTCTTAGTCTGGGTCGGCTTTTCCTGGAGTGGTCAAAGAGCAGCGTGGGTGGCCACTCCCACGCCCCAGGTGAGGCTGGTATTAGGCCTATAAAGCCTGGGTCTGCAGGCTTGTGTTTGGTTTTCCTGTGGACCTCTGCTGCTAAGAGGGAAACCACGCTGAGATGGTCTAATAGTGCAAGACAGAGAGGATCGCTCTGTATAGGTAGAGCGCAGCCGAGCAGGCATTTTGTTTGCGTTTTTGGCCTGAACTTTAAGGACTTGTGTTTTGTTTTCGCCTGCAAATAAACCCAGGCAGCGCCTGGACTTGAACTTTACTTCTGTGTCACTGTCCGGTCTGTTGAAGCCCTGCTGCCTACCTATTCGTGATGCTAACCCCCACACTACATACACAGACGTGTGTGTATGTAATATATTATATGTACATATACACAGTTGAAACCAGAAGTTTACATACAATATATAAAAGACACATATGCATGTTTTTCTCACTATCTGACATGAAATCAGAAAAAACCTTAGCCGTTTTAGGTCAATTAGGAATATCAAAATTATTTATATTTGCCAAATGCCAGAATAATGAGAGAGAATATTTTAAGGCATTTTATTACTTTCTGCAAAGTCCTTTCATTAGTATTTGGTAGCACTGCCCTTAAACTGTATGACTTGGGTCAAATGTTTTAGATATCCTTCCACAAGCTTCTCACAATAGTTGGTAGGAATTTTGGCCCATTTCTATTGACAGAACTGGTGTAACTGAACCATATTTGTAGGTCGCTTTGCTTGCACCTGGATTTTTAGCTTTGCCTATAAATTTTTTATAGGATTGAGATCACGGCACTCCAAAACATTGACTTGGTTATCCTTAAGCCACTTTGTAACCAGTTTGGCAGTTTGCTTTGTGTCATTGTCCATTTGGAAGACCCATTTCCGCCCAAGCTTTTCCTGGCTGATGTCTTGAGATGTTGCTTCAGTATTGCCACAGAATCTTTTTTCTCATGATGCTATCTATTTTGTGAAGTGCACCAGTCTCTCCTGCAGCAAAACCACCTCACAACATGATGCTGCCACCCCCTGTGTTTCACAGTTGTGATGGTGTTCTTAGGCTTCCAAGCTTCACCCTTTTTCCACCAAATGTAACCTTGGTCATTATGGCCAAACAAACAGTTACATTTTAATTTCGTCAGACCACAGGATATTTCTCCAAAATAGAAATCACTATTCCCGTGTGCATTTGCAAACATTAATCTGGCTTTTATACATTTCTTTTGGAGTAATGGCTTCTTCCTAGTAGAGTGGCCTTTCATACCATGTTGATAAAGTACTTATTTTACTGTGGATTATGACCCAAATCTTACCAGCTTCCGCTAGCATCTTCACAAGGTCTTTTGCTTTTGTTCTTGGGTTGGTATGCACATTTCGGACCAAAGCACATTAATCTCTCAGACACAGAACATGTCTCCTTCCTGAGCGGTATGGATGGCTGGACATTTCCATCTTGTTTTTACTTGCGTATAATTATTTGTACAGATAAACGATGATCCAGACTTGTGCAAGTCCACAGTTCTCTTCCTGATATCTTGGTTGATTTATTTAGACTTTCCCATGATGTTACACACAGAAGAAGTGTGTTTCTGGTGTGCTTTAAAGCATATACACAGGTGTGTCTCTAATAAACTCAGATGTTGCCAATAAACCAATCAGAAGCTTCCAAAGACATGAAATCATCATATAGACTGTCCCAAATTGTTTAAAGGCATAGAAATCCTAGTGTAGGTAAACTTTTGACTTTGCAGAAAGTAATAAAAATGCCTTAACTCTATCATTACTAAATTATCAAATTAATGTATCAACAACACAGGCATCACCTACTCTTTTATATATACAGAGATAACATAACCCATTTAGATGCTCTACCTCCTCTTGATCCCAAATGCTCAACACCTCATGCTACCCATGGTGGGTCATACCTGCTCTGATCTTGGGTTCATTGCCCAAATCATCAGTGGTACTGTTAGAGCTCCTGCTATGGCCTTTGGAGTATCCTGGGTCCCTAGGTTCCATGGGTGCCTGTGCGCTCCAATCAATAATTCTATGTTGCTCGGCACACTTAGATACTAAAGGACTTCTTAACAGTGCTAAACTGGTCAATGGCGAGTAGACACTGACAGAGCTCAGTTGATAACTGACACACAGCAGAGGAGCAATCACAATGGTCAGCTGCCAATAATCACTGTATAAATTGTTTTTCTATCTATAAAAATCAACCTACTTAGCCGATTGTTCAGAAAGTGTTGTCCTAACACCAGCCTGTGTCACAGTGATACAATGTATAATGTACTATCATACAGGAATATGCCAATACATCATTAATCTGATCAAGAGTTTAGGAGTTTCAACTCCTTAACATGCGACACCCTGTTTTTAAAAGGGACCCAAAGTAATTTAAAAAATTAAAGGGGTTTTCTCGCTACAAAGATCATATCTCTAATGATGGGGGCATTAAAAATAAGCACTTTTGCATTTGGTTTGCATTACCTAAATCATTTAGTACAGCAGATAAGCTAATCTGTGTGTTCTACACCTAAAACTGCAGCCTGAGGTTGGGCCACACCCTCTTTTTCTGTGGATTGGCTGACTGATTTCATTCAGCCTATTGGTACACACCCCCTGGATAGGACACGCCCCCCTGTGCTTACTCCCCTCTGGGCTTTGGAAAATGAAAGTGAAACAGCTTTCTCTGCTGGGTGCTGGCTGTGTCATAAAAGCTGCCTGAACACCTCTAAGCTCATGTCCCAGCTCTTTGTGAAGAATCTGGGCAATTACTGAGCCTCCAGCTGCTAGATTCACTCACCCACCATATAACACAGCCTTATACACTGCCCCCCCCCCATATAATACAGCCTTATACAGTCTGCTCCCCTCTACCTCCTGCCGGATAACTGAAGGGGGAGCAGAGTGCATTTCTCACATTTGTTTCATTAGTTCAGGTTGTATGTATAACTGCTTACAGGAATGCAGGTGTTCTGATTACAAGGAGCTTGTGGAGGGAGCTGACAGCTCTCTAGACATGAGAACCACTGCAGGAGGTCTACAGAGCTGTAACAGCCTTTCTTCCACTGCTCACACAGAATGATGATGTTGCAACTCTTCAGGGAGGGAAGACACGCCTACTGAGAAGACACCCGCCCCTGGATTTGAAGCTGTAACAGACAGAAACAGCTCAAGTCAAAGCAACCCAGGAGTTTACTAAAGTAAATAAGTTGAATATTCTTGAATGGCCAAGTCAGTGACCTGATTGAACATGCATTTCACTTGTTAAAAACTATGAACAGCAACTGAAAAACGCTGCAGTAAAGGCCTGGCAGAGCAATAAAAAGGAGGAAAAACAGTGTCTGGTGATGTCCATGAGTTCAACACTTCAGGCAGTCACTTCCAACAAAGGGTTTTCAACCAAGTATTAGAAAATAGCATTTTATTTACAATTACTTAATTTGTCCAATTACTTTTTGTCCCTTTAAAAACAGGGTGACACATGTTAAGGAGCTGAAACTCCTAAACCTTTGATCCAATTTTAATGTGGATACCCTCTTATGAAAGCTGAAAGTCTGGAATTTATGTTCATTACAGTGGGGGGAAAAAAAGTATTTAGTCAGCTACCAATTGTGCAAGTTCTCCCACTTAAAAAGATGATAGAGGCATGTAATTGACATCATAAGTAGATCTCAACTATGAGAGACAAAATGAGAAAACAAATCCAGAAAATCACATGGTCTGATTTGGAAAGAATTTGCAACTTATGGTGGAAAATAAGTATTTGGTCAATAACAAAAGTTCATCTTAATAATTTGTTATATATCCTTTGTTGGCAATGACAGAGGTCAAATGTTTTCTGTAAGTCTTCACAAGGATAGCACACACTGTTGTTGGTATGTTAGCCCATTCTTCCATGCAGATCTCCTCTAGAGCAGTGATGTTTTGGGGTTGTCACTGGGCAACAGGGACTTTCAACTCCCTCCAAAGGATTTCTATGGGGTTGAGATCTGAAGCCTGGCTAGGCCACTCCATGACCTCAAAATGCTTCTTACAAAGCCACTCTTTCATTGCCCTGGTGGTATGCTTGGGATCATTGTCATGCTGAAATACCCAGCCACGTTTCATCTTCAATGCCCTTGTTGATTGAAGGAGGTTTGCACTCAAAATCTCACAATACATGGCCCTATTCATTATTTCATGTACACGGATCAGTTGTCCTGGGCCCTTTGCAGAGAAACAGCCCCAAAGAATTATGTTGCCCCCCCCCCCTCCCTCCTGCCATGCTTCACAGTAGGTATGGTGTTCTTTGGATGCAACTTAGTATTCTCTCTCCTCCAAACACAACGAGTTCTACTTTGGTTTCATCTGACCATATGACATTCTCCTAATACTCTTCTGGATCATCCAAATGCTCTCTAGCAAACTTCAGACGGGCCTGGACATGTACTGGCTTAAGTAGGTTGACACGTTTGGCACTGCAGGATCTGAGTGCCGGGGGGGGGGGGGTGTAGTGTGTTACTGATGGTAGCCTTTGTTACTTTGGTCCCAGCTCTCTGCAGGTCATTCACTAGGTCCCCCCATGTGGTCCTGGGATTTTTTTCTCACCGTTCTTGTGATCATTTTGACCCCACGGGGTGAGATCTTGCATGGAGCCCCAAATCGAGGGAGATTATCAGTGGTCTTGTATGTATTACATTTCCTCATTATTGCTCCCACAGTTGATTTCTTCACACCAAGCTGCTTGCCTATTGCAGATTCAGTCTTCCCAGCCTGGTGCAAGTCTACAATTTTGTTTCTGGTGTCCTTTGACAGCTCTTTTTACTTCACCATAATGGAGTTTAACGGTTTAAGGTTTTGGTCAGGTGTCTGTTATACTGATAAGTTCAAACAGGTGCCATTACTACAGGTAATGAGTGGAGGACAGAGGAGCCTCTAAAAGAAGAATTTACAAGTCTGTGGGAGCCAGAAATCTTGCTGGTTTCTAGGTGACCAAATACTTATTTTCTACCATAATTTGCAAATAAATTCTTTCCAAATTAGACAATGTGATTTTCCTAATTTGTTTTCTCATTTTTTCGCTCATAGTTGAGGTCTACCTATGATGTCAATTACAGGCCTCTCATCTTTTTAAGTGGGAGAACTTGCACAATTGGTGGGTGACTAAATACTTTTTTTCCCCACTGTATATAAAACTTAAATATATTTTAGTAAACAGGAACAAATATCAGGTGAGGGAGACATTATATATATCTATATAGATAGAGAATATATATATGTATATACACTCTTGGCCTCGGTCAGCTCATAGCTTCACATGGCTTTCATTACCACCTGTATGCCGACGATACCCAACTATACATCTCTGGCCCAGAAGTTACCTCTCTTCTCTCCCGGATCCCAGACCTTCTATCATCCATATCCTCTTCCTTCTCCTCCCGTTTCCTAAAACTAAATGTGGAGAAAACTAAACTCATCATCTTTCCACCATCCCACTCTACCACTCCCCCTGATCTCTCTATCTCAGTCAACAGCTGTACACTCTCACCTGTTACGCAAGTCCGCTGCCTTGGGGTAATCCTGGACTCCGCTCTGTCTTTCAAACCACACATCCAAACCCTCACCTCTGCCTGCCACCTCCACCTGAAAAACATCTCTCGCATCCGCTCATTCCTCAACTACGACACTACAAAAACGTTAGTCCACGCCCTTGTCATCTCCCGCCTAGACTACTACAACATCTTGCTTTGTGGCCTCCCATCCAGCACTCTTGCTTCCTTTCAAACCATTCTCAACTCTGCTGCCCGTCTTATTCACCTCTCTCCTGATTACTCTTCTGCCAATCCCTTCACTGGCTTCCCATTGCCCAGTGAATTCATTTCAAGCTACTAACCATGACCTACAAGGCTCTCCATAACCTCTCCCCTCCATATATCTCTGCCCTAATCTCCAGATATCTCCCCTCATGCAATCTCCACTCCTCACAGGACCTTCTCCTCTGCTCTCCCCTTATCAGCTCCTCACACAACCGTCTCCAAGACTTCTCCTGTGCTTCCCCCACACTCTGGAACTCACTGCCCCAACACATCAGACTCTCCTCCACCTTCAAAAGCAACCTGAAAACCCATCTCTTCAGGACTGCCTATAACCTACAATAACACTGCCGCCGCTGTGCTACCCCACGAACATGTCTGCCCCTCACCTTCTGTCTCTTCCCTCCTCCTTGTAGCTTGTAAGCCCTCGCGGGTAGGGTCCTCTCTCCCTCTGTCGTGCCAATTGTCATTCATCATTTATCATTGTACTTGTCTGACATATGTTATGTATGTAACCCTCCTCGAATGTACAGCGCACTGGAATCAATGGCGCTTTAAAATAAATAATAATTATCTCTAATCCTACTCTGTTTGAAGAGGTGTGTTGCCCCAAAATGATACTGAATACATTTGTGGTTTGTATGGTTACCCCAAGCATAAAGTATTGAGGTTTATTTTGTCCCGTGCTTCATTGTGTACAATGCGAATTGGTTGCTTTAACTGGCACACCTCCACAAGGTGAGCCGTGATTCACATTTGAATATTCCTCTATCTACTCCTACTGTCAATACCACACAGGTGTTTTTTTTGCCAAGTGTTCTAGATCATTTTCCTTTTTTTTCCCCCCCAAATTGCCATTTGAAAATAAAGATGGGTACAAAGATTTACACTTTTCTTTTATCATTTTTAAAAACAGGTTATTGCAAACAGCACTTACCGTTCATTCTCCTCAGGAACTAATTTTTTCCATTGAAGTACAATAGATTTAGCAATGTCACCTACATCAGTGTGTTTGCGAAAACTGTTCACGGTCTTTCCAATGCCAGTTTCCTAAAGAAAAAAAAAAAAGTTGCACTCCCTCATTTGTCTTCGAAAATACTTGAAGTCACGTTTTAAAGATGATCTACAATCATAACGAATCCTCTTGTTTTTAATACTATTCCAGGATAAATGGGAGTGGATGTCAAATACAGTACTTACCACAAGGATATCCAATGAGATGTCAAGTTCCTGTAAACTCTTCAGGGCTTTGGAAATCTAGGATATTGTAAGACAGGAAGTTACTACTCATTATGGTAGAACATTCAACTAGATTTTCACTGTGTCAATTTGAATTTGGTGGAGCTTTGTGGCAACATACACTGAAGAAAGAGGATATTTAATACTGGAAAAGGAGAAGTAGAATGCAAACAGTGAATCCCAATCTTTTTTTTTTTTTTTTTTTTTTTTTTTATTGCGACATTTCCCCCCCCCCTCAATTCTCTCTTGCTCTACTTAATGGTTGTTAGCAATATATTCATCTTGCCCCATTGTCATAATTTCAATAAATCAATTACCTTGAATTAGCACTGCTTAACTCTTTACATACACTTTGCTTTTTGATGCATCTATCTTTTATAATAAAAAGATATTTTTATAATCTTAAATTTAACCTGCACCCACAGCTGCACTTACTGTGTGTCATCGGCTATAAGTATAGAGTCGAGCTAAAACACGTTGTAGACATAGCAGCTGTCTATTTTTTTAAAAAAAGACCAGTTCAGTTGTGAAATAGCCTTGCAGGACCTATATATTAGATGTACAAATCATCCCATTTAAAAAACAACACAAAAAAAAACCCCAACCCCTTAAAGTATCCAAAATACATGGCCTTAGTCAGTTTGTTGGCCATGTAGGTGTTCTAAATCTTTTAGAACAAAGTGGGAGTGAAATTTAAAAAGTTAAATTTTTTACGCAGGAGGTTTAATTTTATTTCTTTTAGCACATAAATATTCTGTTAACAGTTAATGACTCTGGTTATGTAGTTCTTACAAACATCCCATGTGTGTCCTTAGTAGATTATTGGATTCAAACACAGGCATCAGACAGATCACTTTACAGATTATGGGGGCGGTTTTTAGGCAACATTTCCCATTCTCTCAAGGGGTACCCAATGATTTGTTACACAACTCTATTGCAATGCCCCTTATATAGTCTTAAATTGCCATTTGATCATAGAGCAGAGCTTAGAAAAGAAAAGAGTGCTTATTTTGCTTTTGAAGCACAAAGTTTGATGGAATTTTTTGTGCCATCTTGCATTTGAAAGGCCCAAATAGTTACCAGAACAATATAGTCCCCCCCAGAACCAGACATGACCTACAGCTACTATAGACTTTATCTAAGAGTTTAAAGCCACACACCATTTTGCCATTTCAGAGTGCAGTTTGCACATCACACACCACAAGTTTAAGGGGGACAAGTTTAAGGGCTGCGGCAGAAGTCTGGCGTATTTTCAGTCAGACATCAGGTGCAGCCCCGTTCACATTACCGAAAACCCTTCCGTACGCCAGTATCAGGCGCATTACAGAGTGTAAGTGGCACTTTGTAATGCGCCTGATTTCAGTACATAGACTTCAATGAAACATTAAACACACAAGATGGGGGTAGGAGGGTGAGTGGATGACAAAGAAAAGGTCTACTTCTTAGGCTATGTTCACACGGCTTTTAAATTGGGGACGTAATTTCGCCCGCAATTACGCCGTGTGGACGGGGGCGGGGGGGGAGCGGGGGAGTAAGTCAGGGGGCCGGCACTTCGCCCGGGCCCCTTGACTATCACTGCTAGCGGCGCGTATAAAGCCCCTAGAAAGTGACAGGTAATTATCTCCCGCCCGGCGGATTCGCCGGGCGGGGAGAGGAGGGCGTAATCCATAGTTCTCTATGAGAACTGTGAATTACCGTAATGAATGGGCCGTTTTGGCCCGTTAATTGGCGCACTTTGGCGCGTAAGTTCGGTCCGAAATACGGCCCATTTTAAGCCGTGTGAACATGGCCTTAGATTCAGCTTTTATAGCCTCCACCCTGCAGTATAAATTACATTTTAAATGTTTCTGCTGCTCATTACCATTTTAAGATTAAAAAACACAACACACCACATAAAAAAATCCAGCCGTTTACTATTCTCTGGCACAACTAAATCACGTAAAAATGTATTTTTCATTTGGTGATGCAGATTAAGGGTATGTTTTTTTATTTGTTCAATTGTGGGATGTCAGATTTTTAAATCACTTTTTATTGGAGGGCGAAGTAGCCAAAACACAGCAATTCAGATATGGCTTTTAGCTTGCATTTTTATTGGATCAGGATGGGTCATGGGATGTCAGATCTCTAGATTTTTTAAGGACTTTAATACCATATCACATAGGTTAAGCAAAAAAAGAATGCTTGTACTGAAAAATGTTTGCAAGTGACTAGGTAACTGGCTCAGTGATCGGAAGAGAGAGTGGTTATTAATGGCACATACTTAAGGTATGTTCACACTGCTTATTTAGCCGCGTATTTCGACGCGCATTTTGCCACGTATTGCGCATTATACATGGCAAAATGCGCGTCACAATTATGGCAATAGAGAGCTATGGATTACGCGTCGCCCCCCCCCCCCAACCGTGCGTACAATATGATTGTATTGTATACAAGGGGGGGGAGAATTGACATGTGCATTATTAGTGGCGATTACGCGCCACTGACAATGCATGTCTATGGGACCGTCCGCGTGCTGGCTCCCCCGTGCTTAGGAATTACACGTGGTTCCAAAACACTATACGCGCCGCAATAAGCCGTGTGAACATACCCTTAGACTGGATCATTGTTACTCGTGTTCAGAGGTCAGTATTAGGGCCGATTTGATTTAATTAGTAAGGACCTTTTAAATGGATTTCACAGTACAATATTAATTTTTGCAGAAACTACTAGTGGGTTCAAACAGCATTTTTCACAGCACATTTGGAACTGCAGCATATATTTTTATGGAGAGAAAAAAAAAAAAACAACATGTTCCGGTCACTAATTTTGGACGTATTCCACGAGGATCCTGTCCATTACCTCAGCACTACTCTGTGTAATAAAAATCAATGATAACAAAATGGACTTTTCAAAACCACTAATTTAATGTACAATAGTGTAATACATCTATGTCTGGAGCAAAAATACCACATATTACTGTTATTTAAAACAATATCACAATAACTAGCCCATCAATTCTAATTCTACCACTACCAAAATACCAAATAATATGACCAGACCAAGACCACATGCGAACACCACATAGTGACTACTAGTTGTACACAGGATCTGCAGACATAAGTAATTATAGCGTAGTTGCAGCTGGTGACTCACAGGCGACGTCTTTTCTGATCGGAGTGGTAGTCTTCCTCTTGGGTTTTTTTTCGCCATGATGACTTCACCAGGGCAGGACTCCTCTCTGCAGAATTTACCACATAGACATCTTAGAATCTTCACTTTTCCAGCAGCTCCTTACTCAGTCCTTATTTCTATACAAATTCCTCATGGGGTGATAGCTGGAAGTGGCAGGGTTTATGGGATGAAAGGTGGGGATTGTACGAGCCACAACTAACAAGCACAATTTCCTGGGGAAAGAAAGAACACCAACCCCCTGTAAGTTATGCCATGGCTGTGGCCTGTATCTCCAGGATAATATAATATGGCCTGAACTCCATCCACTGCACTCTCAAAAGATCAGTCAAAGCCATGACCTTTAGGGGGAGCAGAAAATAGAGTTTAGTACGGTCATAATTTTTGTAGCGTTTATACTAAATAGATCTATAGACCCCCTTGGTTGGTAGGTAGGTATGTACGTACCTTCAGTAGGTAGGTATACAAGCGCCCTCTTTCGGTAGGTATATAGATCGGCAATGAAAAAAAAAATAATACTTACCTCTCCCTGTTCCCTGGCTGAACGCCTTGCACTTATGCCCGACACTGGCGTCGTGACGTCATCATGCCACATTTGCGGGGACGCTCCTCCAGCAACACCTAGGTCACACAGCCTAGGCAGAGTGACTAGGCTTTTTGGCCTAGGAGAGGCAGCGATGCGATGAAGTCACTTCTTCGCACTGCTGCGACCCGCAACAGTGGTTTTCAAATGAGCAGGCCCTCTGGTGGTCTTGTCCAGGGCAGCAGTCACTTTATATGCGGCACAAGCCCTGTATAATAGGACCTAACGACGCCCTGGCTATATAGGATACTATACTGTTACAAACAGATTTGGAAAAGTTGGAGGCTTGGGCAGAGAAGAGACGAGAAGTGGCAGATAAGGTTTAACCTCGTCCCATAGAACCCTATTTTTCTTTTTTGTTGTTGCGCTCATTACAAAAAGGAAAATAAAAAAAAAATTAAAAGAAACCCCCGCCCCCTACACACACGCAATTTTGGCATTGGAAAAGTTTTTCTCTCTACAATGTTCACCATACAGGATAAAATGTCATATTTTAATAGATGTAATTTTCCAGACATATTAGTTACCTGTAACTATTTTTATTTAAACTTTGTGTTTAATAATTTTATAAGCTTTTATTTTTACATGTATTCGAGTTAGAAAACTAAACTTGACACACTATAGAGGCGTGATCATTTGTACACTGTTCTTCTTTATGTTCCTAATGCAAGAAGGTATACAGGATGTAATGGACAAGCAGGATGTAATTGGAGTAGCAACATGGCTGCTACGGAAGCTTTTATTGTATACCGTTCTGAACCCCACAAATCTCAGGGAGGACAGGCGATCGGTTAGACTGTGGAAATTTCTGCCAGAGGAGCGCGTCAAGATAAACTCACTAAATTAGTACAAAAAGCAGGGGTCCTCAAACTGCGGCCCTCCAGCTGTTGGGAAACTACAACTCCCATCATACATTTATATAATCGATAAAAGTGGTCATGATGGGAGTTGTAGTTTCCCAACAACTGGATGGCCGCAGTTTGAAGACCCCTGACAAAAAGGGTCTGGATGCATTTCTATGTAATGATATAACAAGTTATAGTGACTAGGATTCTGGAGAAGGGGCGTTGATCCAGCAAATTATTCCAGTGGTTGGTTTGAATACTAGAAGGGACGTATCCATTGACAACTATCTCCACAGGCACCTGCTCCCGTTTTATCATGCTGTCGTTACAGGATTAACATATCCTAGTTTTTTTTAATCCCCAGATAAACCTGGGGATACTGTTTCTTGCCATTTTTCTTTGATTTAAAAAAAAAAAAAAAAAATACACACACACACACACACTCCTGGTTAAATACATGCATAAATGCAGAACATTTTGGTCGTCTGAAGATTTATTGGATCATTTAAGGAGAATGGTTTGTTCCATGAAACAATTTACCAGCTCAGTACGTAAAGATTTTGGAAGCCCATTTAAGCCATTGGCAAATGCAAGATTACCAAGTGTGTTATCAGTCCCAGTAAGTGCTATTCATTGGGAAATGGCAGAACTGCAAAACAACAAGTGTCAGACAATCTCCATGCCCAACAGTCAGAGATCAGGACATCTATTTTTAGCATCACCACATACATTGTTAAACTGTGTGCACAAGGTTAATTGCAGGAAAGTGTTCACATAGACGCCATTGAGAGCTTAAATGACTATTTACACATTAGTCAAAGCTAGACTGAAGTTTAAAGAGAAAACGTGTGTGAAGTTACTGCTTCCTTTTTCTTGCTTGCTGTGTAGAAGGAATATCGTTAGTGTCATGGCAGACTGTTGCTTCACTCTGACATACCCTGGAGTGGACCCCCTAAACTTCTCACTAATGACTCACACTGAAATAAGCAAACTACAAAGGGGTCACTGTCCCATATTGTAAGAGGCTTAACAAATATCAGCATTAAAGAGGTTTTCCACCACAATAATTAGCTTTTAACATGTAGCGAAAAGTAAATTAAAACTATTACCAAATACATTGCTATTTTAATTTTGCTTTGTCCAGAAGATTCAGATTTTATCTACTGCTAGTGTGCACAAGTTTCATTACCGACCAAATCTCTGTGCTTTCTCTCATATCAGATTAGTCCAAGCTGCCATACAACCATGGCGAGTCACTATATGCCATGTCTAATCTTGAGCACAGGAGCCTAACTACCCAAGTTAATTACAAGTTTTATCTCTTTGAGCTCTGTAGCTTTGTGCATTACAGACTATAGACCTCTTGTACTCCTAGCGCTATAACAGGAATAGCAGAGCCAATATACTAATCACTGTTTCAGCCTGACTAGGAGGTGCGAGTCTGAAGCTGCTTGTGGCTATGTGAAACAGCATGGCAAGACGACCCCTTTAAGTCTGCTGTGATTAGTTGTCAGACTGTCAATGGAGAGTTACTAGAACGTAAATAAGAATGAATATTGGTTTTGCCAGGAATATGCTCCCCTTGAAGGAAATCTGTGCTGGGGGTAAGAGAAGAAAAGAAGCTCCAAAAGGACATGACTGGGGAAAGGCCTTTTGGTGCAATAGTCTCCCTTCCCCTTGGAAAACTAAAATCCCTGGTCCTGACCTGATGCACGGTCCCTGTGGATGCGCTTTCTGAGCTAGAGGACATGGGAAAAAAAGAACAAAACTGCGTAATCTTTGTTTTGAAGTGCGTTATGAGGACATCTTTAGTCTGCGGGTCAGTATGATTCCGATGATTTTTGTTCTATTTTTTTTGTCTGAGGATCTTTATAAGGGCATGCTGTTTTTATAGACTAATGTGTGGATTTCATTGGTACCATTTTTGGATACCTGGAAAGCGACAAGGAAAAAAAAAAAAAGCTGGGAATATTTCTTTTTTTTATAGCATTCTTCACAGAGGATTTATATGGTTTGTGTTAAGAGATCAGACTTTTTAAAGATGCAGTAATAATAATTGTGTTATTCGTTTTATCTGTAAAATGGGAAAAAGATGTTTTAAACTTTCATTTAGTATAGATTTAAAACTCAATTACTTGTAATTTTAGGATCACTTAGGGGTGCAATCACTTGTACACTATTCTGCAATACCACACAGCATTTATGTTGGCCTGTAATGAGGAGAGTGCAAAGAACTTTAACTTTATGTAATTTGTGTGCACATGATTTCATGGGTGAGGACTGGGAGTTTGAAGATACCAGATCAGACTGGAAGTGCAGAACAGTATTGCAGAATAACGGACTATCACAACTCTCCTGACCCTGCATCTGACAGGATGTAATAGGGTCCGTAAGATGGCAGGTCTGGGAACCTTCATTAGGCTCCCTTGTGGCATGACCATCAATTGTAACCCTGCAATGAGCCCATAGGGAGATAGATAGTGGCACCCTCCTCCTAACTGCCTAGATGCCGCTCTCTCATTGACCACAATGGCTAAATGGCCAGGACTGGAGTTTTCACCGATCCCAGACACAGAAAGCATGGGTCAGCTGTAACCAACACCTGGCACCCACTCCATAGAATGGGATTAGCTCCCAAGCCCACGCCATACATTCTGGAGCCCCTTCCGAACAGGCATGAGGTGGTGCCCTAGGCAGTTGCCTACCGGTTGTCCTGGCCCCTTAGTGGAGGGGACTGGATAGGTTGCTGATTTTGCTTTGGTTAGGAGCTCATGTGCTGTGGCAAATTTAATTTGCTTAAGTAATGGGAGGATGCAGATGGAAGAGACTATAATTACAGACATGCACTGGGGATGTTGTGCCTGCAGTTTTACTACACAAATATTTGACGGAGAAGGTAAGACACTATAGTGGGGTGGAAGGACAGTGCTTTAATTACATATACACTAACAAGCAAGCAAGGGTAACAATGTTTTAAACTTGTGACTTTCAGGCTCCATATGTCAGCATCCACTACAGCTTTGAATGTGAGACTACCTTCATTTTATAGACAAATCTAAAACATAAATTTGACTTGGAGATTGTTTCACCACCAGGAGCAAAACGGTAACAATACAGTTACATGACAAGAATCTGCAGAACTAAGCATATGCTTAATAGTTCTTCTATACTACAAATTATAACCTGCTTTCACATTGCCTAATAGCTCATTATGTTATGAGATTGATTTCCAAGCAAAAAAGTCACTGGTTCGAATTGAGAAGCAGCCACGAAGAAGATTTCCCAAGAAAAAGAGAAGCAGCATCATCCAGCTCATCAATAGTGGTCTCTCAGCCAAGAAAATTGCCAAACTGCATCATGTGAGGCCATGACAGCTGGAAGAATACAAAATGAAGTAGTTCCATTCGTTCCAAAGCCAAGAGATGGATGCCCAGACAAAATATCGGACTCAACAAGTCTTCACATCACAAGGTCTATCAGCGGCAAATACGGCAGAGTGAGAGGCTCATATGCTTCATAATAGAATGATCACAGACGTCCATGCAAGCATTGTGCGATGCACATTACACAAGTCTGGAATGGTGGCCCCAAAAAAAAAAAAGGTGAGGAAGACTTGACTTCAGTATCTGAATAAGCAGCGTTGGTTTGAATTTGCAAAAAAGCAGACAGTAGAAGATTGGAAACAGGTGATTTGAAGCGATGAGATAAAAGTCAAGCGACTGGGCTCTGATGAGTGCAAATAGTTCTGGAAGAATCAAGGTGAAAGGGGGCTTAAGGGTCAAGAAATTGAAGGGACTGTTAAGTTTGGTGGAGAAAGCCTGATGACATGATGATCAATAGTGATCTCAAAGCTGAACTATATGCGAGTAACCTAAAAGAGGAGTTGACATGCTTGAATTTCATTGAGAGCATGCTCAGAAGAATTCAGGCCATGTTGAAAGCCAAATGTGGATTTACAAAATGCTAACAAAACAATAAAATAAAAATTTAGATTTGTAGGAGAAAAACATTAACAATGCAGTCACATGACAGCATATGCTTGGTTATGCATATTTTTCTCAAGTTGCAAGTCAAAATTTATGTATGAGATAGCCAAGATGATGGTCTATAAAAAGATGGGAGTCTCACATTCAAAGCTGTAATGGATGGTGAAATATGGAGCCGGAAAGTCAAAAGTTGCCTAAAAATTCAAGCACCAACTCCTGCAAATGCTAGGCAACAGCTGCTGCTGTAACAGCAAGTAATGCTAGACTCATGGTGCACCCTCAATTAAAGGGGTTCTCTATCAATCAAGAACTGATCTATGTGACCAGACATGGCTTCTGTCTTATGACGCAAAACTTCATCAATGTGAGCTAAGGCTTGTATACAGTTGTGCTCAAAAGTTTACATACCCCGGCAGAATTTTTGCTTTTTTTGGCCTTTTTTCAGAGAATATGAATAATAAAAACAAAAAAACTTTTTTCCACTCCTGGTTAGTGGTTGGGTGAAGCCATTTATTGTCAAACTACTGTGTTTTCTCTTTTTAAATCATAATGACAACCAAAAACATCCAAATGACCCTGATCAAATGTCCTGATAGTATGCACAGAAGTTGACACAAATGGGTTTGAATGGCTACTAAAGGTAACATTCAAAACTATAACCTGTTTGTTTGTAATCAGTGTGTGTGCATAAAACCTGAGTGAGTTTCTGGGATCCAGACAGACTCTTGCATCCAGCCACTGACATTTCTGGATTGCGAGTCATGGGGAAAGCAAAACATTTGTCAACGGATCTACAGGAAAAGGCAGTTGAACTGTATAAAACAGGAAAGGGATACAAAAAGATATCCAAGGAATTGATAATATCAGTCAGCAGTGTTCAAACTGTGATTAACAAAATGGAAAATCAGGGGCTCTGGCTAGGAAAATTGTTCGGGATGCAAAGAAAAACCCACAAACAACATCAGCTGAAATACAGGACTCTCTGAAAACTAGCGGTGTGGCTGTTTCAAGATGCACCATAAAGAGGCACTTGAAGAAAAATGGTCTGCATGGTTGATTTTCCAGAAGAAAGCCATTATTTGGGGGCAAATACCACAAAGTATCTCGCCTACAATACGCCAAACAGCAGAGAAACAAGCCTCAAAACTTCTGGAACAAGGTCATTTGGAGTGAGGAGAGCAAACATTTAACTTTTTGGCCACAATCATAAACGTTACATTTGAAGAGGTGTCAAGGCCTACGATGAAAGGAACACCATTCATACTGTAAAGCACGGAGGTGGATCGCTGATGTTTTGGACATGTGTGAGCTACAAAGCACAGGAAACTTGGTCAAAGGTGAAGGAAAGGGTTTAATGCAGCAAGTTATCAGCAAATAACTGGAAGCAAATTTTTTCACTCATCAGCCCGGAAGCTGTTTCATGGGTCTGTACTTGGATGTTCCAACATGACAACGAACCAAAACACAAGGCCAAGTCAACGTGTCATTGGCTACAGCAGAACAAAGTGAAGGTTCTGGAGTAGCCATCTCAATCTCCTGACCTCAATATCATTGAGCCACTCTGGGGGAGATCTCAAGTGGGGCAGTTCATGCAAGACAGCCCAGGAATTTACAGGAACTGGAGAACTTTTTGCCAAGAAGAAGGGCAGCTTTACCATCTGAGAAAATAAAGAGCCTCATCCACAAAATACCAAAAAAGACTTCAAGCTGGCCATTGATGATAGGGGGGAACAATACACGGTATTAAAAACTGGGGGTATGTGGAACTTTTGATCAGGGCCATTTGGATGTTTTTTGGTTGTCATTATGTTTTTAAAAAGAGAAAACACAATAGTATCAAAAAATGGCTTCACCCAACCAAAACCCGAGGGAAAAAAGGGTTTTTTGTGTTTTTCATATTCTTGAAAAAAGGTAAAGAAAGCAAAAAATTCTGCGGGGATATTAAACTTTTGAACACAACGTACATTTTTAATCACCGCGGGCAACTTTGAAAACACAAACTTCATGGTAAAACATTTGTGTGCATTTAAAGTGTGGGGATACAGCACAAATCTTTGGTTCTGGCATTAGGACTGGTTCGAAGAGCTCATCTGGTTTGTGTGAAAATTAGGC
This sequence comes from Phyllomedusa bahiana, assembly GCA_025379985.1. NCBI lineage: Eukaryota > Metazoa > Chordata > Amphibia > Anura > Hylidae > Phyllomedusa > Phyllomedusa bahiana. The sequence continues at coordinate 33,534 of JAODAL010008548.1, read as the reverse complement.
TCACCCAAGTCCATTGTTATTCACAATTTCATCGAAATCCAGCTGGAATTCTCAGGGGACAGAGTGCATCGGTTCTGAATGTGCTCCCATGTTTCAGGCTTGATTCAGTTGGGAAGACATGTCTTCAGATCTGTCTGAGAAAGACATGAGCATGCTATAGGAAAGGATAAAATGTGCTGGTAAGAAACAGACAATTGCTGCCCCAGCAAAACAACCCCAGGAAACTCACATGTTTCAAGTGCCCAATGCCAGTCTGCTGCACAAAGCACCCCCTGAAGACATGTCTTTCAAACTGAATGAAGCCCAGAACATGGGTGGTCACTCAGAACTGACGTGCAGTCCCCCAAGAATTCCAGCTGGATTTGGAGGAGATGGAGAATGATAATTGCACAGTGAGGCATTAGATGACAGCATTGGTGCAACACAAACTGAATGAGATCTTCGAAACAGTCCAAATTCCAGAACCAAAGATTCATGCTGTATCCCCACACTTTGATGACATGCACAGTAACATTGCTTCTACCATCGACTTTGCCAGCGGTGATATTAATACCAGTATACAAGCTTTAGCTCAGATTAATGAAGTTTTGCGTCATGACAATAAGGTAGAAGCAATGCATTACACAGAGCCCATTTAAATATGTGAGATGTCTGTGTAAGGCAGGACAGGTGCTCCAGAAAAAGAGACCCTCTTTGAAGTTGCTCTCCATTCAGTTTAAAATACTAGGCTCCTGCACAGAGGAACCCTCTCTATGAACTAAAAATTTTATAATAGCATATGTAACTATTGGTTTTGTAAACCAAAGAACCCCCTTAAAATGGCGACAGCAAGCAATTTCGTCACAGGTGTGTCATTACAAAAGCCAGGGCGTGTTTGTGAATCACCATTTACCCATGACAATCCAATGGCCACCGGTGGTCGTGACATATAAGGTTGGTTATTTCGAAGTCATTTTGACATCAACAAGCTATGGGTGACAAACGCTAGCAAAGAGGATGAGCTATCCCAAAATCTTGCTGTGTCCCCTTAAAGGGGTTTTGCCATGATCGAAAAAGCAGGGCCCAAAAAACCCACGTGCAGAGGGAGAGCTGGAGTTCAGAGTACAGCCGAGGGGGTGTTTGGCTCTGCTGGGGAACTCCCATAGAACAGAATGGAGAGCCATGCGCAAGCAAGACCGGCTCCCGTCTGTACATATTTTGGGGGGCCCCGTTCCCCAAATAAGTCCAGGGGGGGGCCCCACCCTTTTTAAAATGAGGGATACCCATAATATGCCTCATTTTTATCAGTACAACCCCACTTTCTAGGTGCCAAAAAAGCTGTGTACATAATGTACTTAATTTTTTTTCTTATGCGTCTTGACACCAGCCATTTGGAAGCATAAGAGAAGCCAATTGTGCCAAAATAAACCATGACTTTTTCATTTTATTAAATTAAGGACAATTTGCAGCTTTCCTTTTTTGTTTTTTTTCAAACAGATTATCTCAGTACAATGGCACTGGTAAAGGGATGACATTTTTAAGCAGCAAGTGAACAGCTCATCTTGAAATTGATATGCTTGCCCATTTTTCTGGTTTGCAAAACAAGGATCTGAGCTCCTTTGACAAGTGCCACCTAGATGACTATGTCAAACCATTGCCAAAAAGGAAGGTCTTGCAGAGTATTTTTTGGTATGATGTAGCTAGTATCTATTAAATGTGGCCCAAAGAAGAGAAACCACTAAACCGATGACAGCTCATGTCCAAGTCTCACTGATGGTTGTGGGAAGGAAGGGCTAGCCCACCAGGTCCAATCCCACAGAAGATCTATTGCTAATTAAGTTATTGCTAGCCATAGTAGAAAGGTGTCAGAACATGTAATTCATTGCAGCTTTCTGCTCAGGGAGCTTGTAGCCGGATTGATCAGACTGTCCATGCTGAACCCCATCCACAACCAAAAGCACAAAAGGCGCATAAGCGTAGAAATGAACCTTGTAGCAATGGAAGAAGATGGTCTGATCCATCTTTGTTTTTTTCCCCTTTACCTTATTCTAGATATGAGGAGGGGAACATCTCTCCTTATGGAGAGCACCAGTTAAGGTGTGTAATGTTTTGATTGCCCACTGCTAAGCATCTGCATATCACAAGGCATTATGGGAAAGGAGCTGGAAAGCTCACTGCGCCCTCTATAGGTTGTAACAAATCCTCAATTTACTTCTGACTCACTGAATCTTTGAGAAGCAAAAAGGAATAATTGTCAAGCCAATATTGCTCATCTACATACGCGTTTCGGGATTTTGCCCCTCACTTATTCTAGATAGGCAGGTAAATATGCTTTGGTTACTAGGGAGAAGAGATCGCATCAAGATGCATTATGGGAAGAAAGCATGTAGAGGCATTGTCATATTCTAGGCAATGGACTGTTGGGGAAACCTTAGGTACTGGTACTCCTATGTGATTTGTATACATGCTAAAAGTATACTCATATATACATTATGACCACTCCCTTCTCCAGATTCTTAGCATTATGGACTTGACCCTTTCCTGTTTTCTCATACTTCACCAATCAAACATTTAGGGTGTGAAAATGGTCTACGAAAAGTCTAAGACTTTCTTTGTTGCTCATAGCAACCAGAGCTCCCCTGTTATTTTTTCAGAGCACTATATGAAATGAAAGGGAAGCTCAGACTGGTTGCTGTGGGCAACAAAAAGTCTTAGATAATTTGAAAGAGATTAATGGGGACATGTATGAAAACTGTCTAGGTCTGTGTCCCTCAGGGTTCAGCCCTGGGCTTTCTTCTCTAAATACTATCCTGGCCCAGGTGAACTCATGGCATCTCATAGCTTTTGCTGCCACCTGTATGTCAACGACACTCAAATTTGCATCTTTGGCCTGGATGCTAAGTTTCTGCTTTCCAGGATCAAAGAATGTCTATTGACCATATCCTCCTACTCCCACTTTCTAAAACTCAGCATAGAGAAAATGGTGTTTATACCATTCAAACCCCTTGCCAGATCCATCATGGTCAACGGCTCCACACTTTTACAAGTCCTGCAAGTCTGCTGCCTTGAGATAAGCTTAGACTCTGTCCTGTCGTTTAAACCACATGCTCTAGCCCTTCCTACCGCCTGAAAAATTGTTTTCATATCCACTCATTTCTTAACTCTGATGCCATGAAAATGCTAGTTCATGCCTTGGACATTATCACCCTTGACTATTGCAACATCCTGTGTCAGCCCATCTTCCCCTTTTTGCTCCTCTCCCATCCATCCACCTCTCCCCTCATTACTTCACCATTTCTACCCTCTGCCAAACCCTTCTCCTTGTCATCTCCTTACACAACCATCTCCATGATTTCTCCTATACTCTGCAACTCATTATCCCAGCACAGACACTCCACCCCTCATCACAGCTTTCAAAAATAACCTGAAAACTCATCTTCACCACCATACATGCAGGTCCCTAACCTTTTGTCTTGTTACACCTCACTTGCAAGCTAAGCTTTCATGGGCAGACTCCTCTCTCCTTCTGTGCCAGTTGGTAGTTTAGGACTGAATTTTTTAGCATTTTATTTAACCATTGCATGGTATGTAGGACCCATACAAGCTTTCTAGGTTAAAGAGGCATTTCCACCATACACACTGATGGTATAATGGATTGGATATATCATTAATGTGCGATAGTTGCAGGTATCATCTCTGGGACCAACACCTATCTCAAAAACAAGTCCTGAAACCTCTCCATTTTGAACATTGCATATGTCACGAGAACTAGCTTGACTAGTTACATACTGTGAATACAAGCAAAAGACCTTTAGGGCAGTGGGTGGCTGCATAGTCATGGGAGCAACATACGCTACGTCACTAATGGGAGACTAAACAGGAAACAGCAGAGTTCCAGGGGCATTGGAATGGCAGAAGCTGGAGAGGAGGGCAATTAATTTTCCCATGAGGCCACATGAGAAACTGGAATGGTTTTAGAGTTCCAGACTTATATATTTAATCGAGTTCTACCCAATACCTATATACTATAGACCCCGGAGTCGATTACTAAGCTCTTCTAAATCGACTTGACGCCTTAACAACTGGCTTAACGACTGTTAGCGACTTCACAACACAGTAAGTTATATGTCCCCCAGTATAGGTAATAGGTTGCCCCAGTAAGTTATATGTCCCCCAGTAGGTAGGTATATAGGTTGGTATATAGGCAGGTTATGTCCCACAGCAGGTAGAGAGGGCAAATGAAAAATAAAAAAAAAATAATAATCCCCTTTCCCCCGCTCCCTGAGGCGGTCGTTGCTCCCGGTCTTCTAAAAGTATAGGTGGCCACACAGGCAGCGTGATGACACTCTCACGCCGACTGTGCTTGCGGCTCACCCGAGTACTCTGCTCCGCAGAAGCCTGCAACTTCATGTGCATCCAGAAGACGCACACACAGTTAGTCCCCAGTGCCATCGCCAAGGTCCCAAGCTGATAGCTTAGCGATTGGTATCGACTTGGGACCTGAACAGTCGGCAGATGGCGGCAGCGTTGGGGAATACCGAGTTGCATGTAAGGTCGGGGAATCTCACGTGGGTCGGTCATGGATCGTTAGAGGGCTGTATGTGGCCCGCAGGCTGTACAATGTCAAGATCTGCTGTAGAGGCAAGCACAGGTTTTATCCATACCTACTAGCTTTTATACCGATCAATGCCCTATATGTTTCTTCTTGAAAAATGTCTTGACACAGAAGTGCTATTTGTTAAGTGATAGAGCTACATTTCTGTAACCCATGTGTGTTCTATATTTTGCAAGTTATTAATGGTCACAGATGTTCTACGGTATACAGCCTACACAAAAAATTTCAGCTACAAATTATTTCAAAGTAACATTACATAAAATATAGGAAAACTGGCATGTCTAATAGTTAAAACTTGGACAGCCTTGTATGGGAAGGGCCTCTTGTTCTCTAGGAAGCTTGGAATGGCTGAGTGCGCAGTGAGCTCAGAATCTATGTATGGGAATGCCTGAGGATATAGACATCTCATTTTACTGGGAGCTATAAATGGGCAATGCAAATGCCATCAGCTACATGGGTAAAACAGGCTGACCTCACAAACCTGAATTTAAGGCGAGTAAATTGAAGAGTAGCTGATGGCATCTTCCAGTTTATAGTGGGCTCCTTTTCCTTCTGTGCATTTCAAATATTAGTCAAAGTCTCAGATCACAAAGACACTTTTTGTGAAGTATTATGCAGTGTGTGAGCAAAACCAGCAAGTGTAGTCAGTGTTCAGGTGCTGTAACTAAACAGGAAGCATCAAGACTCCCAGGTGGCACAAGGATTGTATGGGCTGTGCCCAAAGCATCTGCAGTGAGTCTTAGCTTTAATATACAACCAGGCTCCCACCCTTCAGAACACAGCTACCTCTAATCCTGACCATTCAATTCTCTAGCTGGTGCAGCTACTACTTAAAGAAGGAGAGGGCTCCCTCCGTTTAACCATGATTGCTGGTGCTGTGGATGCCATTGCAACCAGAGGCGAAAATAATAGCCTTGGGGTCTGCCATGCATGAAGCCTATTATTCCCTGCTAGAGACAGAGAGTCCAATAGGCTGTCTCAAACAGCAATACAGTATTTTTCCTATGTGTTAAAATTGATGAAGTAATAACAGTGTAGGTACACATATGTTTTGCTGTGTTCATAATGAGGAGAATCTTCTGGGAGACTCTCGCAAAGAGATGAGCTCCAGGGAGAGCTGGCAAGTCTCTTTATATATTACTGGTGCCAGAATAAAGCATCAGAAGACGCTGCTCTAACATCACTTTGTGCAGAGGGGCCACACCAGACTAGACTGGCTCTGGAGGAAAGTTAATTGATGAAAAACCTCTTTTCAGCGTGCTATTTGGTCTGTATTATCCCATTATTTTGGCTTTAATTTTGAATTGGTTATTTATGCACATTGGTTTGATTATATATGTATTATTTATGTTACCTTGTTGGGACATATGTATTGTTTGAATATATTACTTCAAATCCTGTGTACCATTTTTATTATCTTTTTTGATTGAGTTATTTTGATTTGGGATATACTTAGCTGCAGCACTTTTGGCACTTTTTTGCACCGCTATTGTTTATTTTTGTATTTGTGTTGCTTTACTTTTAATAAATATTTATTTCATTGGGTAAATGTAGTTTTGTTTGGCGTTGAAGTATGGTTTATTTTCAATAAAATATCTAGTCCATAAATCTGCTGCATACCATGAAATCTATGTACACAGTTTGACCGATTTTGCTATGTTCCTTTGATCTCAGTATGGAGCTGAAATAATGTATATAGTGAAAAAATACTTAACCTGTGGGCAAATAGTGACATTATCTTGAATAATACATAACAGCTGCTTTAAAAGACAAGCTGGGATCACAAGTAAAAAAGGTACAGATTTAGTGAACAAAACAAACAAGTACTAATCTCTACCACAATAATAATTTTACCTTACATTCACTATAATGACTGCTAATAACCTAAATATATGTGTTAAGTAAACCGGCATAATGGATTAAATTATCAAAATTACCTTGACGTGATCATTGTAATCTCTGACAGAAACAAGAAAACCCATTAGTTGGGTTCAGTCAGACTGGGGTGCCTAGGGTCCTCCACAGACTCTTGATTCTAAGGGCCTAATCCACAACTATCGTACTTTGCCTCAGCCAGCACGGTGCCCCTTCCCAGACTCACTTTGACCGATACAGACCAGTGTGATCAATATGGAGCGCTGGGGTTTTGAGTCTCCCTCACTTAACTGCAGGTGAATGGAAGAAGCAGAACACTGTATGGTGCACATAAAAATTCTATAAAGATATACGCCCCTACCAAAAAAAAAAAAAAAAAAAAAAAAATTATATATATATATATATATATATATATATATACACACACACGATATAGTGGGATGAAATAAGAATATATATATATATATATATATATATAATATATATACTATATATATATATATATATATATATATATATATATATATATATATATAAATTTCTAAAAGGGCTATTGACATGAAACTCTTACCAGATGTCGATAGCAACTAGTGTTGAGCGATTACGTTGGCTACCGACATCGGGAGATAGTCGGCCACCATCGATAAGGTTTTTCGATAGTCGAGCATCTCCTATGACCATTAAAGTCTATGGGAGAGCAACAACACCTTCATTCTTACACACAAACAGGGCTGGAGAAGCTGGAATTAACATCCACAACAGTCAAATGGATACCTGCTACATCTTAGGCACAACACTTAGGCTATAAAAGCCACAGAAAAAAAAGTCACACACCATCACTATCCCTGTCTTCTACCACAGCATGACCCTTAAACCTGCATCACCCACAAATTAAAAAGTGCCAGAAGGCAGTATTATTTGAACCATCATTTTACTTGAACTGGACATTGAATATCCCTGTCCTGGAACGCAGCATGACCCTAAAAACCTGCATGACCCTAGATTAAAAAGTGCCGGAAAAAGCAGTCTTTCAACCACCCTTTTAGTTGAACTGGACATTAACTATACCTGTCCAGGGCTACAGCATGAGCCCCAAACCTACATGACCCCAGATTGAAAAAATGCGGAAAAAGGAATCTTTCAACACTCATTTTAGTTTCACTGGACATGGACTATACCTGTCCTGTGCCACAGCATGACCCAGGGCCGGAGTTACAGTGTGTGCGGTGAGAGCCCAGGCTGGCGTCCGTCATCTATTACCACGCAGGTTAAATGCCCTGATGACGCAGCAACGAAAAACTGTCGTGCTGAAGCAGAGTGCGGAAGCGGAAGTGTGAGAACTCCAGCCTTCCTCTGTACACAGTCAATACCTGGGTAGCGCTTGCCCCTCCGTATGAGTGTGGACCAATTGAGCTTCACTTGGAAATACTGGTGGTTAACGCTCCCGTTACACCCAGGTGCCCTTTTGCTTGGCATTCTTTTCTTATTTTACTCAACGTGCTGGAGGAAATTGTCTCTGTACTTTGTTCTCTGTCCGTGCTCCATACTCCATGTCCTCTGAATAACCTACATCTGGTCAAGTTTTCCTGTACCTCCCTTGTACAATTCAGAGGAATTTTTTTTAACAGCTATTTTGTACATGCAAGTTTTTTTAGTAGTTTAATTCTAGAAAACACATTTTTAAAATAGGATGGAATCCCACCATGTCTTTGTCTTTTTTTTTTAAATTATATTAAATGGGTTGTTTCAATACAGGGATTGATAGCTATGTTAAAGATCTTGCAAAAACAAGTCATTTTGCAATATGTGTCCATTAACAGTGTCCTACCTATTCCTGTTTCTGACAGCACCATCACCCTTGAGCCACTCTTGACAATTGTGAAGAACAAATGTCTGTTAGAAACAAAATTTTTTAGACTAGGACCTGTAGTATTGCTGCATTTCAAAGCAGCATGACCCAAAAAATTATAAATGACTTCTCAGCCACTGTTAAAAATTGTGAGGCAACATGACCCCAAAACCATTGACAATGCGAAAAATTCTAAAGATGGTTTTGTCATGAAACCTTGGTGTCTTTTACAGTCTCCTCACAGCAAAACGAACTGTTGGGAACTGAGAATAAAAATTACAGTAAGAAATTATCATTTTAAAAATAAGTTTTTCAAGAGGACCATTTCTGTTTGGAGAGGAATGTGAAGTAGACCAGCAACTAATCGGTGACCTCTTCAATTGGGGCCACAACATCAGAGATCCATGCCTGATTCATCTTGATGAAAGTCAAACGATCCACGTTATCTGTGGAAAGCCGGATGCGTTTGTCTGTAATGACTTCTCTGGCTGTGCTGAAGGTCTGCTCAGATATGACGCTGGCTGCTGGGCAGGACAACACCTCTATGGTGTGGCGAGCCAGCTCGGGCCATTCGTCCATTTTGGATACCCAGAAGTCTATTGGGTCCGGAACACATCCAAAAAACATCGGTGTTGAGACGCAGATAGTCGTGCACCATGATCTTAAGCTGGTCTCTGGGTGTTGTATGTGTGCCCTGCATTGCATGCGTTGGTGAGGTGGTAAATAAAGATTGTCAGAGGTCACCCATTAGGCTTCTGCCACCTTGCCTGCTGCTGCTGCCGCTACGGCTACTTGGCACTCTACTGCTGTCAAGTCGCTGGCGTTGTTCCACCGTGACATTTGAAGAACGTGAAGCAGACGCAACAGATGTCTCCAGTTGATCAATCAGCAAGGTCTCCATTTCCTGCATTTTACTCTCTATTTGGGTGGGTGGAAGGAAAGTGCTGAGTTTTGTTTTGTACCGGGGATCCAGGAGGGTGGCCACCCAGTAACTGTTGTTCATTTTGATGGCCTTAATGCGAGGATCATGTTGGAGGAAATGGAGCATCCAAGCACTCATGTGAGAGATGGAGCCTTGATTTCCCAAGCCTCTGGGTCGAGGGGCACTAGCAAACTGATCTTCCTCATCTTCCTCCTCCGCCTCAAATTCGCGCCAACCTCTTTCCAAGGCAGGGACGTCGGTAACGTCGGTGTCTAGTAATACCTCCTCCTCCTCCTCCGCTGCCTCCGGCACAGCTTCAACACAGCCCTGACTTGCCCGAGATGATGCACCCTGAGAGCTGATGCGCCACCTTGCACTAGCTCTGGACCCCGAACCACTGCCTAATGAAGACCGATGAAATTGTGAAACTGTAGGTCTTGTGGATTTGACGGAGAGAAAGGCTCCGTGTCCGCATCTGTGTCCATCTCCTCCTCCGTCGCTGGCGGGACCGCTCATGCTGACAAGGGCATTGTCCGCACTGACCATTTTGGTGGCTTCTTCAAAACTGGCAAGGATGGTGCAGAGCTCTTTCACCTGCCTCCACTCTCGGTGGCTCAACACCCTGAGGTCCGCACCGCTGCTTGTCAGGCCATGTGTCACTTCGTACTGCGTAATGGCATTGCGCTGCTGCCACAATCGCTGGAGCATGTGGAGGGTGGAATTCCAGCGTGTTGCCATGTCAACAATGAGACGGTTGACGGGGAGGCCGAGCTGATGCTGCAACGCAGCCAGGCGGGACGAAGCAGGGTGCGAACGGCGGAAGTGCGAACTCAGACCTCGAGCCTTCTTCAGCAGGCAGTCCAGACCCGGGTAGCTCTTTAGAAATTTCTGGACGACCAGGTTCATGACATGTGCCAGGCAAGGGATGTGCTCCAGCCTACCGATCTTAAGGGCGGCCAGCAGATTTCGCCGTTATCGCACACCACCTTGCCTGGCACAAGGTTCTTGTCACCCAGCCAGCGCTCGGTCTCGTTGCGGAGAGCCGTCCACAGCTCCTGACCTGTGTGGGGACGGTCTCCAAGACAGATTAATTTCAAACCTGCTTGGTTTCTCTGGGCACGTGATGCCACCAGAGGACCTTGGGGGCAAGAGCCCTGCACCATCCCTGTGGTTTTGAATAGCGTGCGCCGAGCCTGAGAGCCACCGTCACCCCCAGAGACATCCACCCAGCTATTCCAGTGAGCTGTCACAGAGATATAGCGGCGTTGGCCGTGCTTACTAGTCCATGTGTCGGTGGTCAAATGGACTTTTCCGGCCACAGATGCAGACAACGCGCTTCAAATTTTAGATGACACGTGGCTGGCCAGGGCAGGGATGGCTTTTCTGGCAAAGAAATGCCTGCTTGGCATCTGGTTATTGGGGCAGGCAAGGGCCATGACGGAACCCATCTGTGTCCACCAAAGGCAACATTTCCAAGGACAAAAGCCTGGCAATGCCGACATACATGCTTTTGGCTTTGGGAAGGTTTGGGTTAAAGCGTTTCTTCTGCTCCCAAACCTGGAAGACAGAAGGCTGGCTGCTAGACTGGCCACTGTACGGCGTGCAGGTCGTCAAACTGGCGGAAGGAGAAGGGGTAGGAGGGGTCTCTGGTGGTGCTGGTGGTACTTGGGCGACGGTGGAGGTTGAAGCGGAGGCTGATCCCTGATCATGACTCAGACATGGGCAGCTGAGAAACGCTTGGTGGTGGCGGAGGAGGAGTCAGAGGGTGTGACAGTGGTTGGAGGCCCGGCGTCGGTCTGGCCTTTTTTGGCCAAGTGTTCCCTCCATTTCAACTCATGCATTCGCTGCATGTGACTAGACATGTTGGTGGTGGTTAACCACTTAAGGTTCTTGCCTCTACTTATGCGTTTACGGCAAAGGCGGCATATGACATCGCTGGGTGAATCAGAGGCTTGCTCAAAGAAGGCCCAGGCTTGAGAGGTCCTGGACCTTTTTGACGGCGATAAGCGAGGAGCGGGGTTTGCGCTGACCGTGGCTGGCGGAATCATATCAGCGGACTTCTGCGACCGCCCTCTCCCTTTTTGTGGCGGGACCCGTATTGACACTACCCCATCGTCTTCCTCCTCGTCCACTGATGAAGCGCTCGCAAGCAAATTCTGTGGAAAAGACCACGATGGATCCGCAATGTCGTCATCATCATCATCAACACAGGTGACTTGGTTGTCCTGACTTTCTGCATCCAGAAGCTGCGGGCTACAAGCAAGAGGGCCTGCAAGGCGTTGCCGACCGCCCGGGATTTTTGCCGATTGACCGGCTTCCTTCTCCTCCTCTGATGGCATCAGTAACTGGGCGTCAGAGCAGACTAAATCATCCTCTTGATCTTTTAACATGCCTTCTGACCACATATCTGAAATGTATTCGGATAATAAAAGGTATTTTTTGGCACCTATCAATTCACCTGTGGTGACTAAAAAATTGCAGTATTCACATTTAAGTGCAAGGTGCCTCAATGAACAAAGCTGTAGTGCGCCAAAGTCAAAAAACACACGTATCTGAAATTTATTCGGATATTACAAGGTATTTTTGGCACCTATCAACCTGTGCTGACTTGCTGGATTCTAATTTAAGTACAAGGTGGATATATCAACAATGGTGGAATGGGCAAAATTGAAAAAGAACACCTATCTGAAATGTATACTGATAATAAAAGTGGAGTTTTGCACCTAACAAAGAGACCTGCAGTTACTAGAAAAGATGTGTATCCTTTAAGTTCAGGCTGCCAATATCCAGGAAATATTTCAATAGAAAACTGTTAATAATAAAGCTATTGCAGTGCAATGTCTACACTAAGTCTTGGTGAACTTTATCCAGTATTCTTTATAGAGCTTGTCTATTCGTATAATACAAGATTTTTTTGGCACCTTTCAATTCACCTGTGGTGACTACAAAATTGCTGTATTCAAATTTAAATGCAAGGTGGGTATATAAACAAAAGTGGAATGGGCAAAAATTAAAATGAACACCAATCTGAAAAGTATAGTGGTAATAAAAGTGGAGTTTTGGACCTAACAAAGAGACCTGCAGTTACTAGAAAAGAGGTGTATCCTATAGGTTCAGGCTGCCAAATATCCAGGAAATATTTCAATAGAAAACTGTTAATAATAAAGCTATTGCAATGTCTACACTAAGTCTGGGTGAACTTTATCCAGTATTCTTTATAGAGCTTGTCTGTGTTCGCCCGCGGGGGCCCCCCCTCCCCCGTGACTTTACAGCAGTAGATGCTCCTTTAAAATTCTCTACCTAACTATATAAAATCTTCCAATCTCTAATCTAACTAAATTGTAAGGATCACAGCTAATAGTAGAGGTTTCTCTGTGAAGAAATATAATAATTTCGCTGAGCTATTTGGCCACAGGCAGAGCGCACGTCCTATTCCTATGAGACGCTCAGAGACACTAAGGCTGAACAGGAAGGGCTGTTCTATGTAAAACGAGGTCATGTGATTTTTCCAGCCAATTGCAACCATATACATCCCAGTCATGACGTCGCACACACATCTCACCCTGCTCCATTCTGTAATCTGATTTGCTGGCAGCCAAAATTACAGGAAGCGCCGAAAATGGCGCAATCTTAATAGATGATGCACAGATTTTAGCCTTAATTATCGCATGATCTAAAAATTTCGATCACCATAAAAACCTTGCCGATTTCAACTTTGTCGATAATAATCGCTCAACAATTATAGCAACCCATTCAATCAACACAGACAAAGAAACCAAACATGAGAATTCCATGTAGATAGGATACTACTTTTGCAGCATATTTTGGTGTGTAAAAGGGACGTTTTAGGCATCAAAATAAACATGAAAAAAGTTGTAGTTTCACACACAATCACGTGCATGCAGGTGCCATTTCCTCTGGATGCAGCCGTCACAGCATATGAACCCAACCTTTGGGTACAAGGCTAAAATGTTGTAGATTGTCAGAAAGACAATCCATACCAAAATTCAGATATTTTTCTCTATATTTGCCTACTCCACTGTATATATCAGTGTATTTAAAATTCTCAATGATGGAATGAGTCATTGGGTCTCAACAATTGCAGCTATATTGCAGATCTTGACATCAACATTAAATTCAGTAGGGGGAAACTTCTAGTGTATCCAAAATACGAACAGATATTCTTTAAAAGCCTTTACAATCAACATGTCCATGACAGGCAGACTAAATAAGAGATGTAAATGAGATTTGGGAAAAATGTACATTCACACACCCACGATACTTACGTGTGCATGTAAATACAGGGCATAAGTTCTCCAGGTTCTCAACAGCAAGTAAAATACATTTTTCTTACTTATTTTCATTTTTTTAGTTTGTAAGGCCGAAAAAAAAAACACAACACGTCCATACATTTCAGCCTGTTTTGGTAAGGTGTTTATCCAGTTGAAGGCAAAAAACAACAAACAAACAATGAGGTAGAAGCCAATTGTCCTCATTTTAGGGAAAAATTCCTTCCTGACTCCAATCTGGCAATCGGAAAAATCCCTGGATCAATGACCTCTTGCTGTTGTTTAAATCAAACTTGTGCTTCTAAGGCACCATTCACATACCATTTTGGCCCCCCATTTTAGTTATCCCTTAGTAGACCATAAAAATGTATTCCCACAGGACACTACAGTGGACATTGACATCTATAGGGAAGTAGTTTAGACTTAGTCCTCTTCAGCGACCATGTACAATTTCTGCACCGGACACAAAAGCATAATAGACTACACTTGCCCTATAGAAGACAATGGCCCCACTGCGGTATCCATCGGGATAATTTTTAAGGCATTCCCATGGATGCCACAAACAGGGGGCCAAAATGGAATGTGAATGGGGCCTAAATTGAAAAACGTTCTACTATAGCTACATCCAGTGGCTGATTAGGTGTACTATATGTCCTAAGCTGTTCATGAAACGTGGACCCTCCATCTCCCCCCTCAAATGCTTTATCTATGATCAGCAGCACTTAAGTGGCACGAAGTGAACAGAGAGATACTAAAAGGATAATAAATGGCAAATGGGCATAGAAGTTAGTTTCTCTCTAGTCCCCATTTAGTTAAGGTGGCCATTAATATTATCTCATCTGCGACAACCTTGATTGTTTCTTTATAACTTGCTTTAGACATTAGGTTTATTTTACATACAATTCCATAAATATAGTGTAGTACAGAGGTCCCTCAAGTTACAATGGTTTCAACATATAACTGTCATTCCTGTGACACTGTATATTGAGTGTAGTTTCAGCAATGTTCCAGACACAGATCCGGTCAATTAATTTGTATTAGTGCAGTGCATACAGTGACTAATGGTTTAGTAGCACCTCTACAGTACCACATGTCCTGTACAAGAATGAGCAGCTTCTTTGAGCACCAGGTGAGGGCCCCATTTTCTTTTTCTTGCAGTACATTCTGTATAAAGTACATGACCCAAAGAAGCTCCTATGCTCAAAATAGAAAGTAGTTTCCTGACTACAGCAGCTCTGACTATTATATCTAAGGACTTGCTCAATCTGTATTAGTTATCTGCTTTAATCTTCATTTTGCATTATGTTGGGGGTCACATTTTGGAGCCTTGAAACCAATTACCATTTTTCCATAGAGTTATGGTTTCAACATCTAATGGATTTAACACGAAATGGCTGTTCGTGAACCAATATTCTATGTTGAGGGACCAATGTATGATAGGTTACTCTAAATAGAGATGTTAAAAAATAAAATAAAAAAAAACCACTGAGCTGTGGGCTCAGTGATTTATTGTAATGGATTCATTGAGTTTTAGAAGGTATAACATTTTTTAATGGCTTGACATTTAGTGATGCATATTAAACTGATTTATGTTGTGGTTGCTGCATGTAAAATTACACTTTGCCAGGCATGTACTATGCAACACCAAAGTTTCCATCCAAGCAGCAAATTATACAAATAGAAACAGCATTTAACAGGAGCAACTAAAACCATCACATAACTCAGCTGGCCTCGAGAGACTTATGGCAACCGAGAACATTTTAAGACTTGGTATACCTACAATTTCAAAGACAACGGCTATATTCACAATAAAATTAACTCCTGTGCCGCACATATACGTCTGATCACAAGCAATATTAATATATTATACATACATTATATATATATATATATATATATATATATATATATAACACACATACACACACACACACACACACACTCACACACACAGTGGGAAAAATAAGTATTTAATATACTGGCGATTTTGCAAGTTTTCCCACCAACAAAGGAGGTCTGTAGTTTTTATTGTGGGTACACCTCAACTGTGGGAGACTGAATCTAACGGGGGGGGGAGGGGGGGAGGCGGAAATCCCATTGTGTTATTTCTAAATAATTAATTTGCATTTTATTGCATGAAATAAGCATTTGATACAATAGGAAAACAGAACTTTGGTACAGAAACCTTTGTTTGCAACTATAGAGGTCAGCCGTTTCCTGTAGTTCTTGACCAAGTTTGCACACACTGCAGCAGAGATTTTGGCCCACTCCTCCATACAGATATTCTTCAGATCTTTCAGGTTTCGGGGCTGTCGCCGAGTTATATTGAGTTTCAGCTCCCTCCAAAGATTTTCGTTTGGGTTCAAGTCTGGAGACTGACTAGGCCACTCCAGGACATTGAAATGCTTCTTACGAAGCCATTCCATATTTGCCCTGGCTGTGTATGTCAGGTCATTGTCATGCTGGAAGACCCAGCCATGATCCATCTTCAATGCTCTTACCGATGGAAGGAGGTTGTTTGCCAAAATCTTGTGATACACAGCCCCATCAATCCTCCCTTCCATATGGTGCTGTTGTCCCGTTCTCTTTGCAGAAAAGCACCCCCAAAAGTATGATGTTTCCACCCCCATGCTTCATGGTTGGGATGGTGTTCTTGTGGTTGTACTTATACTTTTTCCTCCAAACAAGGAGCGTGAAGCCGATACCAAAAAGTTCTATTTTGACCACATGACCTTCTTCTATGCCTCCTATGGATCATCCAGATGGTCATTGGTAAACTTCAAACTGGCCTGGACACGTGCTGGCGTGAGTAGGGGGACCTTGCCCTGCAGGATTGTAATCTATGACTGTGTAGTGTGTTACTAAGGGTAATCTTTGAGACTGTGGTCCCAGCTCTATTCAGGTCATAGCCCAGAACTACACAGGAGGACCTGGTCAAATTCCTGACCTTTCTGAGAATCCCCCTTATCCCACGAAGCGAGATCTTGCATGGAGCCTCAGACTGAGGAAGACTGACAGTCATCTTGTGTGTCTTCCATGTTCTAATAATTGCAGAAACAGTTGGGAGATGGCACCAAGCTGCTTGCCTATTGTCCTGTAGCCCATCCCAGCCTTGTGCAGGTCTAAAATTTTATCCTTGGTGTCCTTAGACAGATCTTTTGGTCTGGGCCATGGTGGAGAGGTTGGAGTGTGATTGTGTGGACAGGTGTCTTTTATACAGGTAACGAGTTCAAACAGGTACAAATAATCCAGGTAATGAGTGCAGAGTAGGAGGGCTTCGTAAAGAAAAAACTAACAGGTCTGTGGAGAGCCAAAATTCTTGCTGGTTGGTAGGTGATCAAATACTTATTTCATGCAATAAAATGCTAATTATTTTTTAAAAATCATACAATGATTTTCTGGATTTTGTTTTTGATTCTGCCTCTCACAGCTGAACTGTACATATGATAATTAAAGACCTCCATTTGTTGTAGGTGGGAAAATATGCAAAAATCTCCAGTATTATAATTATTATAATCTCCAGTAGTATTGTTATAATAAACTGCAATAGACCAAAAACAGTCACCTTTTAAATAAGTCTGGTCTGTTTCACACAGTTGTACATTTAATTTGCGGGTCAGAATTGCACAGCTGTCTGAGCTTTTCGATTACACAAAAAATGTACACCGGCATAAAACAGACCAAACATAATAAAAAGCAAACTGTGTTTTGTCTACTGTAGCCTACGGCTAAGTCACAGTATATGTTGGATTTTTTTTCCACTGGTATGGGACAGACACATATGCACGACATAAGAGTTTTTTCTGATGTGAATGCAGCCCAAGGCCACACAGTTCTGCAGCTGTGATCCTAACGCTTATTAAAGCGGATACATGACCATAATCCCACTGCACTTATATTCTGATGTACAGGAAAATCATTTATTGCACGTACTTTATTACTGCAGGCTTGAATATAAAGCAAAAAAAAAAAATACATGGGTGGTGGGGGTGGGACAGGAGTATAGAATGCTAACAGGTGTACCTAAGGGACCCAAAGGCTTCTTTGCCACATAAGAAAGTACCAGCCTTTTAAAGAAGACAAATTTTGTTATACAATTACTTAATTTACCATTATAATAACAAGTTCACTATATTGTCAACGTCAAATTATCACTAACCGAATCAGTGTGACTGAGGTGCCTAGGGCCTAAGAGTACAATATTCTGTGGAACCACCCTCCAGCTTCACAAAACTGGTTTGTGTTCATTTTTAATCATATAATACACAGTGCACACACAAAAAGAATGTATCGGCACTAGTAAAATAACCAACTGAAAACTGATAAATCCCAGGACCAGGTGGTCCTCTTTAATGGTATTCTCTGGCTGAAAACCACTGCCTTTTAACAGTTGGGTGCTAGCAGCTGATACATACAGAAAAACCATATGAAAACAAATTTATTCCAATATTAGAGCTGTTTTAACAGTATTAACCCCTTAAGCCGAACACCTGAAAAGTAGTTAATGACCAGAACATTTTTTTTAGTTTTTGCCTCCTTGCGTTTCAACAGTTGTAACTTTATTTTTTCAATGACGCAGTTGTATGAGGCCTCATTTTATTCGAGACAAGTTGTACTTTATGGCGAAATAGTTTAAGTTCACTTATAAATAATTGCAGTATTTTTTTATTTTTATTTACACCATTCACATTTCATACTTAATAACTTGTTAGATTAATTCTACAGGTTATTACGGTTGTGTGGATACCAAATATGTGTAGGTTTTTTTGTGTGTGTAATTTATGCACAATTATTTTTTATTAAATGTTTATTTTTATTTTATTATTCTTTTGTTTTTACACTTTGGTATTTTTTTTTTTACTCCCATGAAGGGAGAACTGTTTAACACTGTAATTTTTTTTTTACACTTCGAATGTATTAGCATATTCATATATGCTAATACATTCTAATCTGTGTCAGTTTGACACAGGCAGTGTTCAGGACAGCACACAGGCTGGCCTGATCACTGGCTTGTTACACAGACAGCTCTGGGGCCACTTTAGGTCTCAAGAGCTGACTGTGCAGCCATTCCCCGGGCTCTGTCGGGTCACCTGGTGTTCGATCACCCGACAGAGCAGGGGAACCCTTTGATTGCGCTGTGGTAACACACCACCGCAATCAAAGGGTTAAAGCACCGGGTTGCGGAGGTTTCCTCCGCTCCCCGGTGCCAGCAGGAGATGCTCTGGGATCGGGGTTGTGCAGCACAGCCCCGATCCCAGCGCAGCTGCGGCGCCGCAAACTCCGATGTTTGCAGCGACGTTAAAAGATGTCGCTGCAGGCGAACGACCTGAAATGCCCGCCGTCAAAAGACGGTGCGCGGTCGTTAAGGAGTTAAGGGCCTCTGGGAGAAACAATGCATGGGCCCTGCCCAAGCACAAGTATCACCACTTCCCTTCAATGGAACGGAAAAAAATAAAAAACTTACCTCTCACGGCCTAAAGCAACTTGCAGCCTACAAGACTAATTGTCAGGGCAAAGAGCCTATGACATTCTGAGGATTCACTTCAACCACCTGAGGCTCCTGGCCTAGTGTGCCTCATGGGTAAGACACCCCTGACCAATACAAGACATTACTTTAGCCTAGGAAAAATATTAAAGGTCCTCTCCCTACTGTTACTTATAGGTCCACATAACTTATCAAATTCTGCATGTTAAAGATCAATAGAATATGCCATAAAGTCCCTAGATTAGGGTCCTACTCCTATGTCAAGAAAAGGCGCCCAAATGTATCCATCACTGAGAGGTGGTCAAAACTCTCCATTACTTTCCATAGGAGTTCCTAGTACAACCAGATGCATCTTCCTCTACATTTTGAAAGGAGACTGTTAGGAGCCTGTTTGAGAGAGATGCTGTTACTAGAGGTGGGACCTGCACCTATCACACATTTATGACATATCCTAGCAACATGCCATAAATGCCTTAGATGGGAAAACTCCCAAGTCAGCTTAAATCAATATTTTTAGTGAGGAAAAAGACAATACTGCAGTTTTTGATGCAATTTTTTGGCTGCCAAAGTCAGAAGTGGATCCTTCAGGTGGAAGGTATACTGAAAATAAAGGGGCCGCAGTAAAAATTTAGTGCCACAACTACTTTATCCTGTACAGAGCTACTTTCAGACACCCAGCTACACATGAAAACGCTACCGGCACCATGGCCAAAACCAGTTGTAGGTGTCACAGGATGAGATGTACATGCTATTAACCCTTTTCTGATCTGCATTTTACATTTAGGGTGAAGTCACTTGGCTTATTGCAGGCATAGAGTGGTGCATACTGTGCGCGCCGCTACACGCCTGCTGCTTAAGAATACGCGCTGGCCAGTGGGTATTTCTAATGCACTCTGTGCCAGCCCCCGTTCACTTTCGTTGTCCTTGGCAGGTCATCACAGTTCTTAATGAGAGCTATGAATTACCATATTTGTGGGTCATACTTCGGGTGCTTTGCTACGCAATTACGCCCCGAAGTACGGTCCACAAATATGCTGTGTGAACATAGCCTTACAGTGCAGTAGGAAGATTTATAGAGCTCTGCATCATACAGGTACAGTGCTGGCATTGTTATATACAAAAGTGTACTGGATAAAAGTGCCAGGGTCGAATCTTTGATCCCAGCTCTATTTCATCCTCTAGATACCGCAGTCCATAGTAACTGCAGCATCTAGTGGGTGTCAAATAATGAGGGGGTGGGGGATCTCTCTAGGTCAACCTGCTTTAGGGGATGAGCTCACCAGCTTCCAGGAAAGCTGGAAAGGACATGAGGGGACAGAGAGCAAGGAGCGCTTGCCTTTCTCAGTGTAGGAAGGGCTGTCCAGGCCTCCTGCACCCAGTGACATCAGGGCAGCGTCTTCATGACACTTCCTTGGCGCCAATGGTATAAAAAGCAGCCAGCCGGATGATTTGCCAGCTCTCCTGTTGGATAGGCTATGTAGACATGCTTATCAGCGATTCTCAGCGTACTGAAATCAAGTACCAGTTACTCAAATTTTACTAAGCCATCAACAAGGCTACAGCCCAACACTATGCTGCCTCTAAGTCTGGTTTCACATGCAAAGCTTAAAGATATTTTTCATGATTTTTTGAGGATGGCTAAAATTATGGCAAAAGATGTTAGCTTGGAATTTATAGCAAAAACCTCATCATACATAGTGTTTCGGTTTTTGTTCTGTGAGTTAGTGGCGTTTTGACCAAACTTCATGCTGAAGATACAGAATTTTTTCAGACCTTTTTCTCCATGGGATTAATGAAACAGCCATATTGATAAAGCCTACTACCATAGTTTATAACAAAGACTCGTCTCTTCTTTATCTCCTCAGTGCAGCCACTGGTGAAGTTCTTTCAGTTCAAAAACAAGGTTCATCGGCTCCCTGCTTCCTAGATCGAGGAGGATCCATACTATCAGATATCTCTAGCAGATTTTAAAGATATTTAAAAAGTTCTATGGTAGGAATAGTCATTTAGCTTAAAACCATAATCAGATGTGATACAATCCTTGATGAATTCTACAGGGAGAAGAATAATTGGCAGTGTTCTTGCATTCGTACATTTGCCGTTTTCATACCTTACCGCCATTTTATCAAGTTTTTTGTGACCATCGTTGGCTTCATTCTGAATAGGCCGTTTTAAAACGTGTACTGAAACATATCTTAAAATATAAAAATACAAAAATCCATTTTACCGATAAATATATACATATATTCAAATATAACCAAACCTTATCTATTAGGGCATATATTGCAAACCAGTATAAAAGGTATATTACTCATGATACTCCTATCCTCCACTGGTTCCACAGTAGTAGCTGTCAATATGACAGGAAAAATAAATATGGCCCCAATACAAAGATACTCATCAGGGCGATGACTCCATTAGGATTTCCCTAGGATTTTAATAGGGCTGAGAAAAGGGTAAGTATCTTTGTATTGGGGCCATATTTATTTTTCCTGTCATATTGACAGCTACTACTGTGGAACCAGTGGAGGATAGGAGCATCGTGAGTAATATACCTTAATACTGGTTTGCAATATATGCCCTAATAGATAAGGTTTGGTTATATTTGACTATATGTATATATTTATCGGTAAAAAGGGATTTTTGTACTGGTATATTTTAACAGGTATGCAATAAAGTTTAACAGTTTTATATTGGGGTTTTTCTTTTGTGAATGGTTTCTGATATCCTGATTCTAGTACCTCTATTTTTCGGTGATTTAGTGTACTGAAACATCTTTTAAAAAGTGCCACACCTTCAGCATGTGCCACTGACCAAAAAAAAAAGGCAAAAATCTAATTTAACATTTAGCTATGCTCACATTTTATTATAGCTTAAACAAACATCTGCTCATGGCATTACAGGCAAAAATAAAAATTAAAGAATTTAAAAATGTCATTTTTATACAAAAAAGTACTTAGAATTGGACTGTGTTCTTCAACCCTGTTGTATAATAAGCATGCTGCCTTTAGCCTCTGCTTCACAATGTTAAACATTACACCAAATGGGCTTGATGTGCAAGACGATCCCTGTCCTAGCAAGAAGCAGCTCCACACTTCCCAACACCTGTTCCAATATAGAATTCAGACCAGAATAGAGATCCCAATATAAACAAGGCCTCTGAAACTTCCTAAAATCCTTTCAGTAAGGGATTGTAGGTGAACAATCTGAACACTGAATTACTTTCTAAATGGCAGATTTCAGCTAAGAGAAAAAAATCTATTACTAAGTACCAAACGCCTACATTTTCCTTTTTGTGTTTCGACATGTTTTACAAGTAAAAAAAATGCATTAAACAAAATGGACAATTATGTTTGGAAAGCCCATTGATTTCAATTGAAAAGTTACAATCAATATGTAGTTAACCATTAAGAAGTGATAAGCCTCCCTATTTCTTTTTGCATAGCTTATATTTCACAAAATTATACTTCTACAGTCCAGTACTTTTACTAAAACCGGTACATCCGCTTTGGGTTTATGATGCTTAGAGGTGTATTCTTTCAAGCGCTTTTCAGAGTGGAATCCCTCCTTTCCCATTCATTTCTATGGGAGTTCGGAACATAGCCTAACGAGTGTGCTCTGCTTTATTCAGAACTCCCATAGAAACGAATGGGGTGTTGGAGCCCAATGGCTTCATTGCCATATAAGAAGATACTAGTGTTATAAATGACACATTATACTATTAGCAATTTTATAAAAAAAATAATTTCCAATTAATATCAAGTTACCTATACTATCAAAGTATCACTTACTGGATCAGTGCCAGACTGGAGGTGCCATAGGCCCAACAAAGCATAACATTGTGAGGAGCCACCTTCAGCTTCACAGAGCTGGTTTATGTACTAGCAGATATTGAATTCTATAGTACATGCTGCATACTCACAATGGGCTTTTAGCAAAATAACCCACTAAGGCTAGGCACATGTTTCCAGCTTCTGTTTTACATACACTCCATGATGTATATGTTAAACTGATGCCAAGAAGTGGCATCAGTCACCCACAGGATCTCATAAAAAAAAAAAAACACGTTTAATATATACCGCACCTTTTTTCTCTGAATGCTGTTTTATAGAAGAGTGCAGGCATCTGCGCTATTTTATACTTTTTTTTTTGTGGTATACAAAACAAAAGTTACATAAAACACGCATACATTTTTTTCAAAAATGTATGGGCTTTTTAGCCACGTATTTGCGCTCTAATACGCTCAACAATTACGGTAATTCATAGTAACGTACGCCGGGGGAGAGAAGTGATGTATCAATTGTTTGCGGCACTTGCGCGCCGCTGACAATGCATGTGAATGGGGTTGGCCTACTCGTGCTTTAGAGGGTACGCGCTGATCAGCGCATACTTCCAAAACACCCGGCGTATTGCGGCACGTTAAGTATGTGCCCCAATACGCCGTGTAAACATACCAATAGGTAAAAAGACATTGCACACGGGTGGATGGGGCAGGCGAATTCACCGAATTAGTTTTGTTCACTTCGCCCGAATTTCTAGCAAAAAATAACTTCGTTCCGAATTGACTTCGGCACGAATCACGTGTAAAAATACAGCTATTTCCCAGGATGCACAGAGCCTGCAGGTGCTTGTAGAACGTTTAGTGCCATGCTTAAATATGCAAGCGCAGGAGAGGGAGCTTTGGTTTGGTCTTAATACAATGTTTGTGTTTTGTGTCTTTGAGTATGACACGGCACGATGATGCCGCCGCTCTTAGAATCGCTTCACTATAAAAAATTTCCCTGGGCCACTTTATGGGGGGCAAAATACCAAAAAAAAACTGAAGGGGGAATGTAGCCTGATAAAGTCATGGCAGCAGACAGCTGGAAAAAAAAACAAGTGAGGGCTCAAGGTAGGCGGCAACATCAGTGACAGAGAAGTGGAGGGTGACGGCGGGCAGCCACAGCAGCATGAGGTCTGTCAAGAGAGTGGCACAAATTGACACAGTGTCTATGTCACGCAGCAGCCATAGCAGCAGCATGTGGTCAGCAGTGGCACAAACGACACAGTGTGTAGGTCACGGCAGCAGCAGACAATGAGGTCAGGCATGTGGCACAACGACACAGTTGTGTAGGTCACGGGCAGCAGCAGCATGTGGTCAGGCTATGAGAGTGGCACAATGACAGTGTGTAGGTCACGGGCAGCAGAGGCCAGCGCAAGGCAGCAGAATGAGGTCAGGCAGTGGCACAATGAACACAGTGTGTAGGTCACGGCGCAGCAGCATGAGGTCAGGCAGAGGCACAATGACACAGTGTGTAGGTCACGGCAAGCAGCAGCATGTGGTCAGGCAGTGCACAATGACACAGTGTGTTAGGTCTACGGCAGCAGCAGCAGCATGAGGTTCAGGCAGGGGCACAATGACATTACAGTGTGAGGTTCTCGGCAGCAGCACATAAGGTTTTTTTTTTTTCAGGCGTGGCACAATGACACAGTGTGTAGGTCACCGGCCCCGCAGATATAAGGTCAGCAGTGGCACAATGACATCTGGTGGTTTGCAAAAACAGGTGTAGGCCACAGAGGGGGATGGAACGGAGTGTGACAATGACACTGTATAGGTCACGGCAGCAGCCACAGGGAGGTTCTGCCACGTCTCATATTACACAAATAATTGTATAAAATGTATTTAATCTGTAAAGGAAAAAAAACAAACACTTGTTTTAACTTTGAAAACCATCTCCAAAGAGAATATTATAGTATAATAAGTGATGTATTACAGATGGGCGAATTTCGATCATTCGTTTCGTTCACTTCGCCCGAATTGCCTTTTGGAAAAAAAAAATAACTTCGTTCGAAATTACTTCAGCACGATATCAAGTTAAAACAAAACAGCCCATTTCCAGGCTGCACAGAGCCTGCAGGGTGCTGTAGACGTTGTGCCATGCTTAAATATGCAGAGGAGCTTGGTTTGGTCTTCATACTATGTTGTGTTTTTGTATGACACGCACATGACTGCCGCTGCTCTTAGAATCGCTTCACTATAAAATTCCCTGGCCACTTAAGAGGGCAAAACTGACCAACCTAAACTGAAGGGGAATGTAGCTGATAAAGTCATGGCAGCGACAGCTGGAAATTACAAGCTGAGGACTAGGTGGCAAACAATTTGTGACAGAGCTGTGGCAGCAGGTGACGGCGGCAGACACAGCAGCATGAGGTTCCCGAGTCGGCACAAAAAACATTCTGGTAGGCGGGGTGGCAAAAAACAGGAGTAGGGCCACAGAGTGGCACAATGACACAGTGTGGAGGAGGGTGGCAATACCAGTCCCGGTAAAAGATGGTTGGTGGGCAGATGGGTAGAGGAAACTGTCAGACAGATGTGTGGCATCAGGGCAGGTGGCGGCATCAGAATAGTGGTGAGCAGGTAGTTTGAACCCAGACTGAGCCTAAGGCAATTGGTGTGTGGAAAATCCTGGCCCCGATCCACGCCTGATTCATCTTGACAAAGGTCAGTCGTTCACATTTCCCGTGGACAAGCGGGGTTCTCCTTGGGGTAACGATGGCCCCCGCGCACTGAACATCCACGCTCGAATGCCAAACTTAGCTGGTCGGGCAGGACAGCTCCTCCACTGCAAAAACTCGGGAAAGTTTGACGGCCACACATCCAGTTTGGCTTGCGCCCAGTCGTCCAGCGGATCTTCTTACTGGGGTGGCAGCGTGTGTCCAAGTAGGCCACACCTGTGGTTCAGGGACTGCTCCAGGTCCTGCTGCTGCTGGTGACTACCCTCCTCACTAGGAATGGTGAAGGAAAGTGCTCATCAGTTGGACTACAGACTTAGGTTACTGCTGATGGAGCTGGTACTTGCTCCTACCCCCCCACCTTCCCCTAGCAGCCGCTGCCCAGTAGCAGGTGAGCGTCTGAGGGAACCCCAGACTCTTTCAGAGGACAAGGACGTATGCCAGCACACATAGTGCTGCGAGCCATAACTGATCTACAGGAGTGGGGTATTTTTATCCCCTATAGTATTTAGGTTGTCCTCCCTCTCAATAGCTGGGAAAAAAGGCTCCATTTTGATCCGGTAGCAAGGGTCCAATAGGGTTGGAGAGCCAGAAGTCATCCCTCTGCCAGATGCTGACTATTGGCTGTCATAGCCAGGCCAAATAAGAATGCTGCGGGCCTTCTGCACAAGTGACTCCGGAGGGGCTCCCTGCCTCCATTTTCACGTATAACTGCCACGGTGCTTGGGGACCATTCTGCACTCTTCTTCCACATCTCCATCCACCTCCTCCAGCTGGCTCCTGCTCGCTCCTCTTTTTATATGGGTAGAAAATCCATTATCATTTCACCAGACAAATGGTTCTGCTCCAATTGTCCTCCTCCTCCCATTTCAGTCCCCACCGGACTCTTGTGGCCGCGAGATGTAGTCAGACCACGTCTCCAGTCTCCTGCCCAGACAGATTTTTCAGCATCTGTCCCAGGACATGAAATAAAAAAAGGGGCCAGTGGAATGACGTTATTCATCCCATAGTCTGGCGATGCTGACAATAACGTCTGCCTCCGTCGAAGTGGCCTCACCAAACGGTGGTGTCACGCATGAGCTTGCCACTGGCTGACATCAAAGTTACACAGGGGAGTACCTTCTGTCTGCCTGGATCATCAAAAAATCGTTAATGGATTCTCTGTTCATACAGTCGGTCCAACATGTGCAGGCTGGAATTCCAGGCGGGTGGAAAACTTCGAATATCAGAGTGTGTTGGGGGAGGGAGTTCTGCCGCTGCAACTCGAGGAGGGTGTTCCTGGCTTTGTACGAATGGATAAAGTGCATGCACAGTTTCCTGGCCATTTCAGATCTGCTGTAGATCGGTGGAAGGAACTTCAGGAACCTTTTCACAACAGATTGAAACACGTGCGACCATGCAGGGCGCATGGACCATCCTCACTCGGTTGCAGCGCGGACACCATGTTCCTCCCATTGTCCGTCACCATGGTTCGATTTGCGCGAGGGAAAGACACACCGATTTCTGCTGCATGCGCGGAGCAGTTCCTTCCCCTGTGTGACTTGTTCGCCGAGGAAAGCCCCAGGTGTAGAACTGCGTGACACCGCCAGTGCCCTTACATGTGGTTTGATGGAGCAGTAACTTGTTGGAGGCTGAGATGGAAGATGGTGGTGGAGGAGGATGGCGGCGGCGGACATTGGCGCAGGAGCAAGCCAGGTTGACAACACGTGGCACAGGGAAATCGGCGTCTCCTGTCCAAGTTGTTGGTGTGCCTGGGACGGAAGCACAATTAACCCATGTGGGCCATAAAGGACTGTACTGGGCACCTGACCGTAGTTACAGCTCCAGAGTCCACGCTGCCTGTGGACCTTGAACAAACGATAAGGCTTAAGGACGGCCCACCTTCTGTTCTACATATTTAATGAAGTGCTGGTACTGGTACCTTTTTGGAAAAAATTACGGATTGGTACTCTCCATCTCATCTCGGCACAATGCCATTAGTTCTTGAATGGTAGCTGAGTCAACCACTTGGAAAGGGAGGGACTGCAGTACCAAACAAACTTGGACAGGGAGCACGGTCAGGCTGCTGCACCTTAGGATGGTTGGCGCATAATGTTGTCTCTTGCAATCGCCTCGCTGAAACGGACTGATGGTGCCATGAGTAGGTGGAGCAGGAGCATCTGGAACGGGAGATTGATGTAAAAGAGAAAACAGACTCCTTTCTGCAGTGGTGGTGGAGCTTGACTAGCTGCAATTGGGCATGGTGACCACTGGGCGCTGCTGTGCTGCGGGACAGCAGGATGGACCACCACATCTGAGCACGTTTCTCCCAGGACACCGGATGGTGTCGGTGCATGTGTTGCGCAGGGCCCGTGGTGCCAACGTTAGCTCCCTGGCCACGCTTACTTTCTGCTTAAGATTATACATATACCCATATTCGGCTCCTCCGGTTTCTTAGCAAAGAACTGCCACACCGCGAGTATCGGATTTTTCACAGCCAACGCTCCGCACTGAGTGGGACTACTGCGCCGCTGCCTCGCTGAGCCCCTGTGCCGCTACTTTCTTGGACCTGCGAGCGGTTTTTTACCCCATGGCTGCTTGGCTCCCGACATCACACTGCTGCTATCCTGCTGATCACTGGCCACATGGACCCACTTGTGGCTGCGCCGCTGCCTGACGCGCAAGCTGTCACCCTCTTCTCCTGACGATGATGAAGCCCTTGCCTCACCGGCTTCCAAGTGGCGTCGGCTACATAATATCTATTTGTGTTTCATCGTCACTGCTGTCCTCATCAACGGTCTTAGTATGAAGAGGCTGACCCCTCACAACCAGGACCTCCATGCCACTCTCAACAATCGTATACTTTGCCGCCTTAATCTGCAAGAAGCAGGGGATATTGGCCCCATTTCTTCGCTCGGCCTAAGTAGCTGTGACTGCCCTCCTCAAATTGTTACATCCTCGCTATATGTGCGCTGAGCCCAGAACACATAGTAGATCTCTTGGCTGAGGGAACGGATGAGGACAGGTGAGGGGCGCTGACCCGCTCCCGGGCCATGCCACTAAGGGTTGTGTCTGACGATTCCTCACCGGCCTCTTGGCTGGGGTTGTCAGTGTCACCTGGGAGGAAGTGGATGGGACCTTGTCAACACCAACCAATACAAAGAACCATTGGGTTTGCTAGTCAGTACACGGCCGCTAGATGACTGCGGCGTTTTGCGGCCTTCACCAGAGTGACCCTGCTGCACGACGTCACCCTGCTGTGCTGCGGACTGGTGGCCTGTTCAGGAATGTTTGTGCACTGCCACTCGCAGGTCAGAGCCTAAAAAACTCTCTGTCTGACATACTGTTTTTCTCGAATATGTACAGACTACTGTTTGATGATAGATATCTGTATATGATAATACACTTCCTGTATTTGACGTCAAAATGAACCCACTAAGAAAGCTTGGGTAACCCTTGGATATAAATTGCGTCCACAAATGGCAGGAAAATTGACTTGTTTGTGCCGTTTAAAAAAAAAAAACAAAAAAAAAATAAAAAAAAAAAAAAAAAATAAAAAAAAAAAAAAAAAAAAAAAATAAAAAAAAAAACAAAAAAAAAAAAAAAAAAAAAAACTAAAAAAAACCAAAAAACAAAAAACAACAAAAAAAAAAAAAACACAACTAAAAAATAAAACAAAAAAATCTGTATTTTACTGAATATAAAAGCACAAACAGGCTTAATTAACCTTAGGGATATGAATTATGATACAGAATTGCTTTTGTGGCGGTGGAAAAAGAAAGTTTCTTTTACTGAGTACAAAGAGAACAACGCTTAATTAACCCTGGATGTAAAGTGCGCAAAGGAATTGAGCAGCCCGAAATTACTAGCTTTGTTAGAGTGTTACAATTGGTGTTTTCTATGTTCACAACAAGAAGAAAAAATTGTAAATTAAACCTTCGTTTGTGCAATTATGCTACAGGAAAATTGTTATTTTTTGGCGGATGAAAAAGACGGTTTCTTGGGTCACAACAGCAGCAGAACAACGCTTATTAACCCCTGGATGTAAATTGCGCCAAAAGAATTGAGCAGCCAAAAATGAAGTGGTATTTGTATTATTAAAACCTGTTTATTTAAGGAATACAAACAGGAACTGGCTTAGTGCCCCTTGGATATTCTATGTGCTGTGAGCAGATAGCATTAACATGTATATGCACTGGACTGCAGATCAACATACACCAAAAAAATCAGAAATAGAACATTAAGAGAAGCAGTCTCTGAGACAAAGCTGAGACACCCACAAAAATCGCTGTATAAAAATCAGTTCTTCAGTAACAATCAGCCTCGGCAGCACCTTCCCTGATGAGCACTGTGAGGGAGTGTGTGCTCCCGGGTCGCGCCCGGATCTTATATAATGCGGTGACGTCACAGAATCCCGCCGGTATCTGATTGGTTCATCTCTGCACATGTCATGCAGGCTATGCCCTTCTTCCTCCCATGGTCTATTTGCCCCATGTAGCGCATGTGGCCTTCTTCTTTTTTTGCAGCACATTTTATCATCAAAAGCCAAACTCGTTCACCTGAAGTACCCCAAAGTTCCACTTCGTTCAGAACCGAAGTTTCCTGAAATTCTAAACGAATTCCACTTTCAGTTAGTAATTCCTTTCGCCCATCTCTAGCCACGGCCCAAAAAAAAAAAAAAAAAAACTCTGTAACACCAGTTTTCCTCTGTGCAGGTTTTCTTCTTGTTTACACTGTGTTCACACAGTGTTTTTTATGCATATTTTATACCAGTATATGTTAGCCAAAACCAGAAAATGATCTAAAACAAAGAAAAGGTACAAGTCTTTTCACTATACTTTTCTCACTGTATGTTCCACACCTGGTTTTGGCTAACAAATATTAATGCAAAATACACTGTGTGAACCCAGGCTTAGGCTTACAAACACGCATACAATTATGTGACAGTGGGCTAAGGCTGAATTTATACAGCACAGTTTGCAATGATTTTGTAGGGGCTTCTAATTGCATTTTGTGGCCAACAAGGTTGTGGTCAGCTGTTATAGTTCTTAGGCCATGTTCACACAGCTTAAAATGGGCCATATTTCGGTCCGTATTACGAGCCGAAAGTTGGGCAAATTACAGGATGAAAAAGGCCTTTAATTTACGGTAATCCAACAGTTCCTCATAGAGAACTTAGGACTACGTCTCCATCATCCCCAATTCGGCGAATTACGCCGAGGGGGGAGATAATTCATCTTGTCAAGTTCTAGAGGCGTTTACGAGACGCGAGCAAGTGATTCTCTTTGCGGGACGGCGTAATTGCCGGCCCCCCGCTCACTCCCCCGCTCCCGCCCCGCCCCCGGCCACACAGCGTAATTGCGGGGCGTAATTATGTTTAATTAAAATTTAACTCTGTTTAAGTACCAAGCTGGACAAAGCCTTAAAGTAAGGCAATTGTTAATAAAGCAATACCCAAAATAAACTTAGGCGAGTTATTAAAAGTAACACGCTGCAGCAAGAAACTTTGCCTTGCTGCAAAACACATGAAATGATACAAACAGCCAAAGCTTAACATCTTTTGTATCATTACTTGTTTTTAAGAACATGATTTGACATAATTGATACCTTCTTAGGATCCTGTGTGTGTCCAAGTCGATCTTGTAGTTGTTGGACTCTATGCACAATGTTCTGTGAGTCCATATTGAAAGCTCCTTGCAAATACTAGTTGCTTCCAATGTCTGCACCTTAGACTGTGGTGTCACAAATGACATCACTTTACCATGTGATTGCCTAAATCACATGTTGTGGACAGTCATGTGACTTCAGAAATGTAAGGTTTTTTTGGTACTGTTTTAAACCCAAATAAGAAAAGGGGTTAATTTGGAAAATGTTTTTAAAGGGGAAACATCTCCCATAAAATATAAGTTTGCAATGTTTCACTTTTAAAACCCAAGGCAAGGTGTTTAAGGGCGTTTGCCCAAACCCGTCAAAACTTGCATTATAACGTTTACGAAAAAAACTTTATGCCAAACGTGCACTTTTTTTGGCGCATCTCTTTGAAATGGGGGGTTTTTTTAAATTTTTTTTTTTTAACAATTCCCTTTTGGTTGTTTATGTTTTTCTTGCTATTTGTTTTGTAAAAGCTTTCTTTATTTTTTTTGGGATACGTTTTTTATTTTTGTGAAAACGTTTACAAAAATGGCAAAAAAACTAGGATCTTTTTTCCCATTAAAAATACATTTTTAAAAAAAAAAGAAATACTTTTAATTAAAATTTTTTTTAAAATTTTAAAAAAGGGCCCCGTGCCCTTGTCCTCCCTGTTAAAATTAAAACGAAAATTTGCCCAAAAAAGTGTAAAAGGGGGGCCCAAAATATCAATGCACATTGCACATCCGCCCAACCCCCCTTATTTCCAATGAAAAATTTTTAAGGCACCCTTTCCCCCTTCCGTCGAACGGATTTGTATCCGTTCAAAAAAAAAGGGGGCAGGGGGGGTGGCCAAACCCCGAAAACCCCAAAATAAGGGGATGTTCACCCCAGCATTTTTCAGTCTTTTTTTCAACCCGAAAAACATTAAAAGACGCTGCTTTTAAAACGTATCCAAACCATTCCCAAAGGGGGTGTCCCGTTTGGGTTCGTTTTCAGTGTAGCAGAAACGTACCTTATAGTTTTAAATACAGTGTCTGCTGTGTAAAATGGATCGAGTTGACATGTCAATTCTTTGAACGGATCCGAAAGACGCATCACAAAGACGCATGTAAAACACGCATCATCTGAACAATGATGCGTTTTTTAAAATTTTTTAAAGTAAAATCACACTGAATTTTGTTTTAAAACATTTTGGGGTCCGTTTTTCGGTATGTAAAACGTACACAAAAACATATTCCAAAACGTTGTGTGAAATTTCCCTAAATAGTTTCCATATCTTTTGATTTTAAATTTCATGAATTTTTTAAACCCTACCCCTGTGAATTCGAAATTTTTTTTGTCCAAGTGGGTAGTGTTGTTTATGCCGGGAACTTTGGTAAAATCAGATATGGCATAGAATTTTTAAACTCTGCTCATGCCTTTAAAAATGCACCAAATTTTTTTTGGAAAAATGGTTTTAAAAAAAAAACCAAAAAAAAAATTTACCAAAAATTTTGGGGGGTTTTGGGTTTTTGTGCCCCGGGGTCTTCCAAACAGTAGGTTTCCTACTTGGCATGATGGTTGCCTTTTGGTGTAAACGGGGCGTGGGAAAAATTTTTTCCCTTGAAAGGAAAAATTTATTTGGGAAAAAGGGGGGGAATCAGGCTCGGACTGGGCCGCCGGGGGAAAGGGGTCCCCCGGGGGGACCCCCCCACCCCTTTTGGGCCCCGGAGGCAGTGCCTTTGTCCCCGGGGGCCCCGGGCCCGCATCCGGTCACTGGACGGGCCCGGGGGACCCCCTTTCCCGGGGCGCCCCGAGGGGCCGGCCCCGGGGTTTTTGGGGGCTAATGTCCCCTCCCGGGGGGCCCGCGCCCGGGGTTTTAAGGGGGCACAAAAGGGCCCCTAGGGTTTTGGCGCTTTTGCTCCCCTGATCTCCCCCGGGGGCTGAAAAGGGGTTAGGGTTCGTTTGCCGGGGGCCGGCCCTATGCTGACTAGGGGGCGCGGTGGGCTACTTCACCGCGCCCCCTATGCAGGGTCGTACGGAGGTCGGCGGGGAGCAGGACCCGAGCCAGGGAAGTGGCTGGTGGTGTTTTTTTTTTTTTTTAAATACCTACAAGGGGGGGGCCCCGACTACAAAAGGGGGGTCCCCGGGTACAAGGGGGGGGCCCTGGCTACAAGGGGGGGGGGGGCCCGGGCCCAAGGGGGGTCCCCCGGGGACAAGGGGGGCCCCGGGCTACAAGGGGGGGCCTGATAAATTGGTCCCCGGCTACAAGGGGGGCCCCGGGTACAAAGGGGAAACCCTGGCTTTCAAGGGGGGGGCCCGGTACCAAAGGGGGGCCCCCGATCCCAAAGGGGGGGGCCCCATAAAGGTGGTCCCCGGCTTTCAAGGGGGGTCCCGGTTTCAAAAGGGGGCCCCGACAAAGGGGGGCCTGGGTAAAGG